>JALJCO010001404.1:0-61658 GCA_023101725.1 Atherinomorus stipes
TTCTCTATGACGACCTACCGACGTTGCAGCCGTTGCTGCGTTCGCTGCTTCTCATCATCTTCTTCGCCCGCCGGTGGCCCTCGTTCCCTCATTGCTGATCGTCCATTGCAACCATTGTGGGCGGCTCGCTCCTCCTCGGCCGACTAGTTTCCCTGCGCTCCAACCGCAGCCCGACGCTCCGCCTGTACTCCACGCATTTCGTGTCTTCACCTTTCGGTTCACGGATCGTCTTTCCTCCTCGCACGGTCGAGCCTCATGGCCGCCGGCTTCGCCGCTCTTCTCGCTCATCGGACCCGCTGTCCTGCAGCCTCCACGCCGTTCGAGCGGCGCACCGCAGTCGGACCAGCTTCCCGGCCCGCGGCCGCCATCTCTTGCCCAAACAGTTCCCGCCAGAGGTGCCAGGTCTTCGGCACTTCCTGCTCCTCCGGTCGGCTTCCTCCTGGCCGGTTTCTCGCAACGTCGCAGCCCCGCCTCTGCCGCCTGCAACACTCTGGGTTGTCTCTCCCGCACCTGCTCCGCCCGTCCTGGAGCTCTCTCGGCTCGTTTCCTTCTCTTTTCCTCTCGTTCGTCTCTTGCCGTCCCGGCGCTGTCCGACCGCTTCCGCTTCTTCTCGGCCTCGTTTCCTTTCTTCTGGTACTGGTTACACCGCGGCTTCTTACTCTCGTCCACACGTATCAGCGCCGCCACAGCGCCACCTGTCCTCTAGTGATGTGCCGTTCACGAACGATTCGTTCAATATGAACTAATCTTTTATATGACTCGGAAGTAATGAGTCCCCTCAAAGAGCGATTCGTTCATTTTCATGCACTGCGCTCTCTCGCCACACGGCAGCAGCTGTAAGCTCAGCCAGCCAGCAGGACGACAGGAAACAGAAATGATTAGTTCATGACTCAACCAACTGTGTCGGTCCACAGGTATCGTTCTTTTGTGACAGTCAGGCTGCTCAGGCTGTGTGGTGAGGAGGAGCAAGCACTTTAGTTCGTTCATAATCTTTCATACGGATCAGTACAGATCTTTCTTTCGTTCATTTCGTTCATTTGTCACGTGAGAGCTGCGCTGCGGTCATGGGGCTGTGGAGAGGAGACCAACAAGGAATGATGTCTGGTATCTTATGTTTATTCATCCGGCCCATAGCCGCTTCAGCTGTGGCTCTCATCAGTCCATCAGGGCCTCCACCCGCTCCAACCGCCGCCCAGCTTCTCGCCACGTTCTCTCGCACTGGGCAACGTGCTGCCCTCTACCACGGCCAGGCCTCCGCCTCGGACACAGCATCCACCCGCTCCAACCGCTGCTCAGCTTCTCGCCACGTTCTCTCGCACTGGGCCTCGTGCGGCCCTCTACCACGGACACGGCCTCCGCCCGCTCCAACCGCTGCTCAGCTTCTCGCCACGTTCTCTCGCACTGGGCCTCGTGCGGCCCTCTACCACAGACACGGCCTCCGCCTCGGACACAGCCTCCGCCCGCTCCAACCGCTGCTCAGCTTCTCGCCACGTTCTCTCGCACTGGGCCACGTGCGGCCCTCTACCACAGACACGGCCTCTGACACGGCCTCCGCCCGCTCCAACCGCTGCTCAGCTTCTCGCCACGTTCTCTCGCACTGGGCCTCGTGCGGCCCTCTACCACAGACACGGCCTCCGCCTCGGACACGGCCTCCGCCCGCTCCAACCGCTGCTCAGCTTCTCGCCACGTTCTCTCGCACTGGGCCTCGTGCCCTCTGCCCGGCACGGCCTCCCCCGCCCAGCCCCCACCCCGGACCCCCCCAAGCCCCCCCCCCGCCCCCCCCCCCCCCCCCACCCCCTCCCCCTCCCCCCCGGCCCCTTCGGACACGGCCTCCGCCCGCCCCAACCGCTGCTCAGCTTCTCGCCACGATCTCTCGCACTGGGCAACGTGCTGCCCTCTACCGCGGACATGGCCTCCGCCTCGGACGCAGCCTCCGCCCGCTCCAACCGCCGCTCAGCTTCTCACCATGTTCTCTCACACTGGGCCACATGCTGCCCTCTGCCACGGACACGGCCGGCACAGCCCTCAGATCACCACCTTCCCGATTCTATCTGGGTCCCATGTAGGGCTGAAAGATATATCGTTATCGTATCTATATTGAGATATGGACATTCAAGATATTAATATCGCTAAAGCAACTATATAAAAGATATAGATTTCCCCTGCGCTTGTCCTGCATATAAAGCTCTGGAAGTCACAAACAAAACTGCACTTTCCACCAAAGTACTTGGTTTTCAACAAACCCGTAGTCGTATCGTATCGATATTGAGATGTCTGGCATGAATATCGAGATATGAAATTTTGTCCATATCGTTCAGCCCTAGTCCCATGCCGTCTCTCCGCCATCTTTAGTCCAGGACTGGTGGCTGCTCGCTCCATCGCTCTCCCCGGCCCTCTCTGACGGCCTTTTGGCCACGCTCGCCGCCTCAGCGGCGCCTCTGTCGGCTGGTCTCCTCTGGCCCTCCACCAGTTCTGCGATGGCTCTTGCTAGCCTATTGGGCCTTTGCTTGCTCCAACCAGGGCACGCCTCCACGCCGAAGTCTCTCACGGTCTGCCATGCACGACCCTTGGCACGGTCTCCCACCACGGTCTCCTGGACTCTGGATCTCACTGCCTCGATTCACAGTGCATCTGTTGAGCCAGCCTCTCCAGCTCTCAGCCGCTTCAACGGTCGCTCTCCCCGGTCTATTCACGCCCCCATCACGGCAATCGCTCGCACTCTCCGCTGCACATCCCTCAGCCACACGCCCGACTGGGCTGCCAGGTACCAGCCCTGCCTTTCTCCCCGGCTCCACCGTTCTCCCCTGCCATCGCCTGGGGCACTCTCCCACAATTAGCCTCCGCCTGTCCCGTCTGGCACACGCCAACGTGTCGCTTCCGCCTCTGCTCAGTCTTTCACGGAGCCTTTCTTTGCTCATTTCTTCCTTTCTTTCCTCCCTTCCGTCTCTGGTCGTCCCGGCACCGCCGACGGCCGCTCTCGCTTCTCCTCAGCTTCCGATTCCTCGTGTTTTCTTGGCTGCCGGCTCCGCCGCGGTCTCTTCCTTTCCTCCCTTCCGTCTCTGGCCGTCCCGGCACCGCCGACGGCCGCTCTCGCTTCTTCTCAGCTTCTGGTTCCTCATGTTTTCTTGGCTGCCGGCTCCGCCGCGGTCTCTTCCTTTCCTCCCTTCCGTCTCTGGCCGTCCCGGCACGCGCCGCCGGCCGCTCTCGCTTCTTCTCAGCTTCTGGTTCCTCATGTTTTTCTTGGCTGCCGGCTCCGCCGCAGCCTCTTCTTCCTTCTTGCGTTCTGGTGCGGCCACAGCCGTGCCCTCCTGCCGTCTTCGGGGGCCCCAGCCCCTTTCTGCCTTTTCTGGCTTTTCTGCCCTCTCCTCCTTTCGTTCTGGCTTATTTCTTCCTTGTTCCCTCTCTGCCCCTCTCCCTGCTTCTGCCCCTTTTTTGTGCAAATTGCTTCTGGATGTCCTGGGTCTCACAGCCGGCTACCGCCATGCCACCCATCCAGCCGCCCGTCTCTGCCCTGCATCCCGGTGGCTCCTGTCTCCTGGTTTTGGCGGGTCACTATGTTGACTTGGTGCTGTTATTGTACCCTTCTTTCGCTTTTGCTCAGCTGTCGGGGTCTCGCATGCTGCTCCCGAGACCGTCGCCTGACTTCGTGGCCCAGCATCTTACTTTTCTTTTTGGGGATCACCCTCAACTCCTTTCCTTTCAGACCTCCTTGCCTCCGGAAAAGGTCAAGCGCATCTCGAGTCTCCTCTCTAACTACCTGCTGGTGCACACAACAGCAGCCCTCATGGGTCATCTCGCTTATGCCATGCGCATTGGCTCCTACTTCAAACTTCTCGATTCAGCTTCGGTCTTGTGCTCTTTACCTGCAGTACCCCATCATTATAGCTGCCATTCTCTGGGGTCATAAATGGTCCTGTAGGTCAATCCTAATTCATTCTGACGATTCCACTGCAGTCAATGTCACCTACAAGGCCAGTCCCGTTCCCTTACGATCATACAGCCCATTCGCATACTCGTCTTGATCTCAGCACAGCATCAGTTCCTCCTCAGAGCTGCCTACATTCCGAGCCTCTTAACAAGTATTCGCTCCGAATCAGACCAACACCAGACTCCAGTCCCTCCATTCACCAACCATCTTCAGTAAGATCACAATTCACTGTCTGTTGCCTCAAGTGAAGCCATCCTTGACAATCTCGCTCCAGGCATACTCTCAGCCTACCTCACCGGCTGGAACAGTTTCAAAACGTATCATTCTGTCTATTAACTCGCTTCCCTCAGTTTGACATTACCACACTTTACAGTTACATCGCCTGTATTTCCTCTTTCCAAAGAATTCTCTGTTCCACTATCCACACTTACCTTTCCGGTATATTCTTCTGTCGGCTCTTGCTTGGCTCTTCGTGTCCATCTTTCACTCATTGTCATGTCACCAGGCTCTTAAACAGACTTCGAAAATGAGAGTCAGCTCCGACAACGATACACCTTCCTCTCACGTTGGACTTTCTCCACCTCTGCATTAACACGTTACGACCAGGAAACTGTTCTACCATTGATCAGACCTTGGAAGCAGTCATTTTGGCATCCGATGATCCTCTGAATTTTGCACCTACAACATCCATTTTCAACTCTCCTTTTCACCCCTGCCTCTCAGACATCTGCTACTCACCTGACTGTCTCGTATTCACACTTAAAAGAAAAACAGATCAACTCGGAATCTCTTCCCCATTTATCTGTTTGAATTGTATTCACACCTCAGCCCTTAAGAACCGGTTCCAGACTACTTCCAACTTGGACTGCAATCAACTGCCTCACCTCTGGATCCGCTCTTCACTGAGAAAAGGAAATTGGCTACTAGATTCTGGTTCAGCAACCATTTCTGTCAAGTACGTCTGTCCGGCTTAGAATCAGAACACTATTCCATCCGTTCATTCCGCATCGGCGCAGCCACCACCGCCTCCAGATTTGATGTATCAGACCAAAAATATTCAGTCGCTCAGACGCTGGTCTTAGCAAGACTATCGTTCAAACGTTTGCAATAACCTTTCAGATGTACGTCGAGCTCATTTACTTCTTGGCTCTGGCCAGTCATTTTGGGGGTTCCCTAAGCCGGACTCACTATCGAAAGCCTACACCCCCACACTAGGTCTTCCTCCGGCTCATCATCATATCGCATTCTTCCTTTCAATCAATCAATCAATCAATCCTTTATCATCATCATCATCGTCATCATCACTCCTTTTGTTGTGGCGTGGTCCTTGCTAGTGAAATGAGGTTAATTCATTAACATAGGTTCAGGAGCAGGACCACGCCTCAACCACACCTGCCTCCAATCTCACTAATCACCGAGCAGCCTTAAATACTCGCTCACCTCATCAACTCAGTTTCTCGTTCTCTCGACGACCCTCCCTTCCCCTCCCTTTCCTCTCGTTGCATCTCCTCTACCTTCCCTTTTGCCTCGTCTGCCTGCTTCGTTCGGCCTTTCTCCATCTGCTGCCCCTCCCTGGCCTTTGCCCCCCCTCTTCTCTGCCTCCCTTCTCCTTCCTGCTGTCCTACTTCTTTCCCATCATCTGACAGTCTCCTCCATTCTTGTTCCTTGTCTGCTTCCTTCTCTTCTTTCGGGTTCCATCTGAGGGGGTTCCCTAAGCCGGACTCACTATCGAAAGACTACACCCCCACACTAGGTCTTCCTCCGGCTCATCATCATATCGCATTCTTCCTTTCAATCAATCAATCAATCAATCCTTTATCATCATCATCATCGTCATCATCACTCCTTTTGTTGTGGCGTGGTCCTTGCTAGTGAAAGTTGTAGTAGTAGTAGTAGTAGTAGTAGTAGTTCTTTACCATTGTTTAGGGGGTGAGAAGGCAACGGCAGTGCTGCATTTGAGGGCAGAATCGTTGTGGGTAGAAATGAGATCACATGTATGTGTGAATTGAGATCGAGATTTTTTAACGATTAATTTTGCAGCCCTAATGGGAACGCAGAAGATGCAAGGAAGTACAGTATGAAGGCAGCCACACAGGGCCACGCATGAAACGGACATTGCCATGCGTACGTACGTACAGTACGTACGCACGGGAGCATAAATGGGCCTTTACATGTACATATAAAAGGTGTGAAATTCTGCAAAATGCAAATCTTTCTGTACAACACCATTCTGTGTCTCACTTATTCGTAAATGAGGTCTGTAGAATGATGTACACGTACAGTGTTTCCTATTAGAACAGATGGCTTGTCACCTGCAGATGGATAATTGACAATAAGGAGCTGTAGTTCTCCATGCATAAAATTGTGATGATAAAGGCTACATGGGTCTTACACTCACCTAAAGGTCTCTTGACCAAGTGTCCCTGAGAATAACAATATTCTAAAAACCTGATGCTTTTTAATAGGTCTCAGAAACAACAGATCTCATGTTGACTCTGTGCTCTGCATTTACTGTGTGTAGTCCTCAAAATCAGCAGTTTTTAGCTTTCCTGGGGTTGGCAATAAAAATCATATTAATGCTTTTAAAGAAAAAAGTGCAACCTTGAAGGTTGTTCAATTATTTATCACATCTTAAAAGTGTCTCCTATTTCACAAGCCAACATAACTTCCTGACAAAGAGACAAAACATTCTGTTGGGCACTTAATCTTCTTTCAGACATACAATTACCCCCCAAAAATGCATACAAGCAATGCTGTTGCAAACTTCCTAATTTATGCACAGCACCAAGCACTTGAAATTGACACAGATATAGTATTCTCACAAACACATCTCCAGCGCCTCATCCATCACTGCACTGTCACCATGTGAGATAAAAGCATGAATAGAGGGCATTCAGTAACAGTGTTTTCGATAACTGAACCTGCATGCTGCTCCTCACGTAGCCTCATCATTGCTCATTATGGCCGGACATGAGTGACTTACTGAGAAGGCCTGTAAACAATCGCCGCAGCAGCCTTGTGTACGAACACTGTGAGTTCTGTGATACGGGCCATTTAGCTGTGACTGGAAATGTCTACTCCACTGTTTGGGTTCGATATGCTTCTTGTTGCAGCTGAGAGTGCACAATGCAATCCTTTTCAACTGGGCACAGCCTGTGTTTAATCTGTCATGACAGCAATTATCTGTTCAATTTGATGAGTTCTGACCATTTTTTTCCCCAACAGCTGTTCTTGCCCTGCCTTGGACCTGCTGTGGATAGATTGGGGAAACATCCTGATAAAAAGATCAACAAATGCCATAAAATGGGTTAAATCACAGTAAATGAAAACTTATCTGTGGGAACAAAGTGTAAAAACACCACAACTAGCTGTAAAATGAACATGTAATGTGTAAACTTAAAGTGCTGATGACATGATTTTGACATTTTTTGACATTCTTCGTTATGATCTATGGAACAGAAACAAGTGCGCCTGCATTAATGAGTTATTAGAAAACATCGCTGCATTTCAGCACATCTGACCAGACTGTGGCGCTGTTTGCTGAAACCGCTGTCAATATGAATTTTAATGGGTTTATTGCAGTTTTTAAGTTCATTTTCCAGTTTTACAGACAAACAGTAACGGCTCAGCCTTCTGTTGTATTGCCAGTTAATGTTTAGAAGCCCATACGGACGGCGTTAAATAAAATAGGTGCTCTTACCGGTGTCTAGCTGCAGGAGCCTCCTGAACATCTCTGCCAGTAAAGTTCCCGTCTACTGGACATGATGAGACTTTCAACATGGGACTGCCGTCACTTCTGCCAGGTTATTCTTCATCCATCAGTGTTTACGTCACAACACTGATGTCCAGCTGTGAACAGAGACAGCGTCTCCTTCACAGGACTTCTCAGGACTTTTCTGGCTGTTTCCAAAGATGCATTCTTTCCTCCATCCTCATCTTTATAAACGGGAACTATTTAAAACTCAACTGGAACCATGTAGGTTGTTATCTTAGTTATTTAAACTAATAGCCGTGCTGCGTCTCATCACGTACTCCTGACTCTGCCTTGTACCATGCTGGTCCTGATCTGCTCGGTGCCGGTCTAAGCAGCTCTTTAACAGATGTGGGTCCGCTTGGTGCTGGTCTGGGCCGTTCCTTACAGTTCTCAGTCTGCTCTGTGGGGGTCTCTTGCATGCTGGAGCTGAACTAGTGGACCGGGCTTTGTGAGAAGGAACTGACTTACAGTCACTGACTGGCAGCTACCCCTTTTTATTTACCTGACACCATTGCTAAATGTGCTGAAGACACTGAAGGACTCACAGTGGACAAGACAAGAACAGCCTAGAGAAAGGATGGCTGTCATTTAATGGGCTTGTGTTTGGTAGAGATACACCAATCCAGTTTTTTCCTGATTCAGTCCGATACCGATACCTGGGCTGAGCATATTGGCCAATACCCGGTACCAATCCAACTGCTGAATGAATGAACCGTATGCCTTGCCATGTGAGTGAAAGCACCGAGTTTGGCATGAACAGTCTTGTTAAAAAAGGCAACAAATTTACACAGATATCAACAAATAAATACATAAATCACACTTCCGTGTAAAGTGCCATACAAACAATATTTTAAAATGTAATGTAAAATGTTACATATTACGGTGCTGCAAACATAAAATTAAAGTGACTAGATCACTGTAACTGTATTGCTGTGTGCAATATAAATTTAAAAAAATGACTGGATTAGAATGGTGGATCGGCCTCATTCATCCAATAACCGATCCAGCTAATTGGTCAATATCGGAGCCAATATCCGATCTGGGTATTGGATGGATGCATTTCTATTACTAAGCAGCTTCAACCTCAGCATCGTGATCAAGACAGTTTGGACTTTGGAAAAATCAAAAGACAGAATTTCAGTCCTCTGAGTCTGTGGTGAAGGAGTGGAAAATGCAGTTATGCCCACCTCAACAGTTTCTGCTAAACTTCTCCGTCCACTGAGAGCCTGCTCAACCATATGGTGCAGCAGCTGCACTGAACAGATCTGAAGGATCTGAGGCAGATGCTGAAGGCAGTTCATCCTACCCCACCCCCCCCCCCCCGCCCCCCCCTCCCTACAGAGCCACACAACTCCCCAAAACACTTTTTTCATTTCCCAGACACTGCAAGTGCTGTCACACCTCCTCCAACCTCATTGCACAACTCTTTTTTTGTCATATGATGTCTCATTTTTGTTGCCCATTTCTCAATTATTGAAGAACTGCTAAACAGGATTTTATTGTTTAGTTGATTTTAAACAATTATAAAGATCTGTCTTAATGTCTTACACAGAAACTCAACAACAGCTTACAGATTTTAAAAAAAAAAGACAATTTTGATCAATTTTACCTGTCAGCCAGACAGCTGTCTTCTCCCTCCAACTCCTGCTGTCTGTCCTCAGTTGAGACAAAAATGCTAAACTAGCCCGATTATCTAAGGACATCATGCTTTTCAGAAAGCACCAGCTGTTTGTCGAAGCCCTCGGCTCCATGAGAGCAAAGCTAGTCCTGGTGCTGGCAAAGATTGAATCAGCTTGTGTTAGAGGATGTATTTGTTTGAAAGTTTGAAGATGTGTTCCCCTTTTTAAAGGTAATCAGAGGACTGAAACATCAAAACAAATTACATTTTGATGCAACACATTACCCACTAAATACAGTCTGCATGGTATTGTGTTGATTGCTGGTTTTTTTTTTGTCTTTTAACAGGACACCATAAAAACCTGACTGATTTTCATGAACTCAACGGCCAGAGCATCTGATAACATTTAGTTGTGGATGTAGACCAGTTGGCAAAAAAGGGCCTTTAATTTATGAGGGTGAAGTGAATGTGGTTACATAATGGAATGACCTCTAAATGATGACCCCATTAACATTTATAGATTCTGATATACCCCACTGCATGTAAATAATATTACTTACTGCTGTTTCTTTATTGATGGACTCTGGGCTCTTCATGTCCATAATAAGCTCATTTAGAAAACTTTAAGAGGTTTATTAAATGAAGTTCTGCTTTATAACAAATCAAAATACAGTAAAATGTTGTGTGTCATTACTAAAACTGTCCTTTCCCTATATGACTGTTTCGTAGAGGTGGATACTTTGTTTTTAGGGATGAACGATATAATCGGCCCACTATCGGCCTATATCGGCCTTAAAACTGAGCATTGGACATCGGCCGCCCCCCACCGATATTTAACCGATATTTAACCGATATTTAACCGATTAGCCCACTGTTTCTAAAGTTTAAAGAAAAACAAAAACTACTTCTTTTTCAAAAATTTCTTTTTTTAAGTCTTTAAAACTTCTAAAGACTAGGGGTGGGAAAAAATATCAATACACTGAAATATCACAATATTTTTATATGCTTATATTATACTGACATTTAAAAATGTGGTATGAATCTATTTTACTAACGAAATCTTGGAATATTTTATTGTTCTGTTATGAAATCTTGCGAGAATTCACAAAAATGTTGCAATATTTTCATATGCTGACATCATATTGACATTTAAAAAAATGGTATCAATCTATTCTACTAACAAAATCTCGCGATATTTCATCGCTGATATGAAATCTTGCAAGAATTCACAAAATATCGTGAGATTTTGTCACAGAACAATGAAATCTCACGAGATTTTGCAAGTAAAATAGATTGATACCGCATTTTTACTTATCCATTTGATATTGGCATATGAAAGTATCGCAATATTTCAGTGTATCAATATTTTTTTATGAGTACAAATTTTTTTTTTGCTATGACTGCTTATTTTTTCATCTTTAATATTAGTATCAATATCGATTACCGGCCACGTGCGTTTTAAAATATCGTCATATCAGATATCGGCCAAAATTCTAAGATCGTTCATCCCTATTTGTTTCGTCTTTGGTTTTCTTCCCCACTCTTCTTTCTTGGTTGCAAACATTTCCAAAGAGTGTCAAGATGTGAGTTGAAAATATGAACTGACCATTATGTGTTGTGAGAGATGTCACTCTGAGACGGAGGGGACTGAAATGTGCATCCTACTCTGGCACACCTTCCTACTTAGTTATAAATGTGAGAAAACTGGCATAAAACCATCACATTGTTTATGCACACTTTTTTATAGGGTCATGATTTAAAATGAAACCATAAAAAGGATCCTTTTTAGTGTGAAGGTATGTATACAGCACTTAAAATTATTCATACCCTCCAATTAAAGACGAAAAAAAAAATCAGCTGTCAGTGAAATAAGTTGAAATTGACAAAAGTTATAATAAATAAAAATTCTATGAAAATCACGACACTGATTTTGAATTGTGGTTTGAAAGCAATATTAAAAACAAACACACAAAAAAAGGGTTTTCTGAAAAGTCCAATCAGATTTCTGCACCTGTTGACGGGTATTTTGGTCCACTGTTTATGAGCAATGTGCTTTAATTTGTCTGGGACAGTTGTTTGTTTTTTAAAATGATCATTTCCAATCACAATTCAAAAGCAATATTTTATTTTGCTGAATTATAATTTTGTAAATTTTTATTTATCATTAGTTTCTGTAGTTTCTTGTTTTTTGAATTACTATTGTGAATTTAGCCTTTTATTTAATGGGAGGGTATGAATCATTTTGAAGACAACTGTTTGTAAGTTAACATGGAACATGTGTTGTTTTTTTTTTGTTTTTTCCCCCTGTTCCAATGACTTTTTAATGATTTCTCAATATGACAAAACCCGCTCTTGATAATTTGCAATTACCCTCTGGTCACTGTCCTTTCCTAAACTGATGAGGATGAAGCCCAGTCATGCCGCCTCTGAGGTGGAGTTGAGGAAAGGCCTGAGTGGGATGATTTATTAAGGCTGAGCCACTTTGCTGAGGCCATTACCCGTCACCTGCTGTGTTTTATGAGGGTCCATATTCAGCGTCCTGATGCTGCCTTGACTGCTGTTGACCTTTGGAACCATTAATGGAATAGTAAATTTGATCTGCCACATCACCTATTAAATATACTGCTTTAGACTGATAGTAGTCTTCCTACAATCATGTTACCTAAAATAACTCCCTGTGCTGGTAATCTCATTTAGTTCACGTGTTTGAGCCAAAACATTCTCAGGAACGACTCAGCTGAGATATTTTGCTTTGGAAACACGACCTAGTGTAAGTCTACAAAACAACACAACACTTCCTGTCTGACGTGTTCAGGAGCTGGTAGAAAGAAAGGAGGAAATTAATTATCAATTGATAAAGGATGGATAGATGGATAAAGCATGTGAGGTTTTTCTTTTATTGTCATTTAATAAAAGAAATATTAGAATGGAAAAATAACATAATAATAAAAGATTTTCCGGTCATTGGTAAATGTCATTGCAGAGAATTCAATAAGCAGAGTTATGTGGCCAGGAATGACCTCCTGTATTGTGAGTGTTGTAAACGCTTTGTTAAAGTCTGGCACAAAAGATAGGGCTAGATGTTAACGTGTCTTCATAACTTCAGAGCAACATTAGCAGAAATCTGCACAGAAAGTGACTTCACATTCAAATTGTTACATTTTCGCCTCTCTCCATAAATGGTTCAATTAACGCTTGATCTGTTTCTGTTCCTGTTTCTCCCAATCACCAGGTTTTAGTGAAATGTTTCTCCAAAGTTAGAAATTTCTTGCTTTGTTTCCAAAAACAATGCAGTGCACTGGAATCTGATAAGAGTGTCTCAGAAATGTGAACACAACACAACACAACACTGGCAGCAGCCAGGTAAACAAGCTCGTGCACCGCATTACAGCCACATGCACGCCCCTGAGGATTCGACCTGAATCCCTCTCTTTGAGCAGGCAAAAACAGAACTATAGCGGCAACTGCACTGAAGACAGATCAGCTCATTCTACACATCAGGCAATTACAGTACGAGCATGTGGGGAAAAGAAAAGAATAGTATTTGGCATTTAAAGGAGCCATATCATGGAAAATTGACTTTTGCAAGCTTTTAAGCATATTACTGTTATTTCCCCATAAAAAACTTCATTTAAGTAATTTTTTCTTCATTTGTGCATATTTGAGTAATATATATGAATAATCAGGCCAAGCTCTAGCTCCCTTAAAGCGACTAGAGGCAGGAATCGTGAAAGAATAAACAAGCATGTCCATTTTTTTAATACTAATGGGTGATAAAGCGTTAAAACCTAAAAAGGATGAGCCCACCCACGTCTCTCTCCGTTGCCTTAAACAGGCTGTGTGCTGCAAAATGCGCTGCAACTCGGTGGCCGAATTTAGAATCAGAATCAGAATTCTTTATTTGTCATTATATCTCAGATACAACGAAATTGCTACAGCTTCACATCGCAAAACAGTGCAAACAAAAAAAGATTAAAAAGAATAAATATGTAAAAATATAAAAATATAAAAGCCGGTGTTAAAAACAATTCTGTTACCTTTAGAGTCTGTGTCTCTTCTGGGGCGACGTCATGAAATGGGCACAAAACATGTTGAAATTGATCAAGAACTTCAGTTGTTCAGTACAGTCAGCCATCTTACTTCCGTGTTGGAAATTAGACGCATAAAAAAACTAATATTTAACACCAAATTAGTTTCTATAGTGACGATGGGAACATATTTAGCTTATATATGCCTGTAGTTGACTTTTGGAAGATTTGAAAAGCATTATATAGCTCCTTTAAACTTGCAAAATGCATCATATTCCAATAATTTGCCAATACCGTGTGATGACATTATGGAAGGCAGAATCAGCAATGGGTCTGGACTGAGAAGGGAGGCTGAGAACCTGGAGGACAGAAGCAGAAACTACTTGATCCTCAACGAATCCAAGACAAAGGACTTGACTCGGTTTTAGAAGCTAGTAGCCCAACAAGTATCACCCAATCAGCATCAGTATATGCACATCACTCAGGATGTGATTTGGTCCATTAACACTGCGATGGACAAGAAATGTGTCTGAAGAGGGCATCACTCCCATAATCGCTGCTAAACTTCTATTTATCATCATCAGCCAGAACCTGTAATCACTTACTGCAGTGTGCTGCTCTGACAAAAGAGAGAGGATCCTCAGCTCTCAGCTCCCCCGGCTGGAGGACATTTACAAGGCCCGCTGCAACCAAGAAGTCTTGGCCATCATCAAAATTCCCATCCCATGACATCAAGACTTCGAGAGCACCAAGACCCAAATGTGAATCACATCGATTTAAACTTTATAGTCTGAATAATTAAAATGATTTAGAAACCATGTTCATTTTCATTTTTCATCTCTTCAAGTGAAACAGGAATGTGAACTTTGCCAAAATGACATTGTTTTCTCTGCATGTTCCTGTGACACCTGCTGGTGTGTGTTGTGTGTGTGTGTTTGACAAACACACAGAGCCATCATCACCTTGCTGCTGTGCAAGTCTGGCCTCTGGTGCTCTAATTACATCCTGCTGTCTGGACCAGCGATGGTCAGCAGCAGGAAGCTGTGAGGCAAAATTCATAATCAACTCCATGTTGACAGAAACCAAACAGATCTCTTTTATGCCGCTCTCCATTATCGTTTAAAAACCAAACCACGAGGAGGGGAATAAATGTAGTCCACTTCATCAAAACAAATCCTGCTTTTCTGGGGAAAATAATATTTTAATAAATGTTTCATTTTATTCATTTATTTATTTTTTACTCAGCAGCCAAGTGAATAGAGAGGGGGGGGGGGGGGGGGGGGGGCAAATCACACCCTTGGAGTACCTTGGCGACAGTAAGATGATGGAAAAATAATAAGACTGACCACAATGTCAACATCTCTTACTCTCCTGGTTGAGAGAAGAAATGGCTTAAATGACCCTTATAAAATGTTTCAGCCATGAAACTCAGGTCCTGAACTCTTCTTGTATGTCACATTATCTCAGTGGTCCTAGGATTCTTTATTTTATTGCAGATAAAAAAAAAAAGCTGAAATAAAAAATACTTTGTTCATCCCTGAAGGGAAATTCAATAATATAAAAAATAATAATAGTGAAATGGTTTTCAATCTTTTTTTAATATCTCAAAAAAAGGGAAATTGCTAACACTACTGTCTTACCTGATACACAAAATTCAAATTTCTTTTCTTTTATGTTTGAGCCAGCTTAATATCTACAGAATAATCTAGAATGGGGTCTGCAACCTTTACAATCAAAGGAGCATGTTTGTCCTCAGCCTGGCCTAATAAAACTCATTTAGAGCCTTAAAAAAAAAAAAAAAAAAAAAAAAAAAGACCACTTATAATTTTTGATAAATATCTGCTTTAGTAAATTTGTCATAATTTTTGGAGAACCCCTTTTTTATTTCTATTTTTAGGTTTCAAAGGTGTGATGACATAGCAGTACATAAAATAAGAAGGTGGGAGGATTGTTTTGGCACGCAGGATTTCCCTCCTCACTAAAAGGGTTGGGTACGGTAACGATAAGATCTGCCCAGAGACCAAGTTGATTTAATCTTTGATTGGCTAAAACCTTATTTGGCTGCAACCTTATTTAGAAAAATAGGTCAACCTGTCGGTAGCTAGCGGTAGGAGTTTGTTTGCTAAGAGGCTATCTGTTAGCATCATGGGTATTTCAAACAGTGAATGTGCGTTTATCAGACAAGACAGCATTCAGAAAATAAATACACTTACAGGTAATGACAACGTTGGGGTTGCCTCCTTCACTGTTGCTGCAGAATTAAAAAAAAAAATCTGTTTGTTCAAAAACCCTGGCCTGAATTCACCCATGTTCATCAGTCAGACTAGTTCAACTCATACTGTATGGACTCATGGTGTTTTATACCCCCAAAACCACAAAAAGGTGAAATTTGTTGTCATAGCACCTTTAAAATACAGAAAAACATGACACTATTGCAGAAAGCAGATAAATTTTCTTCTATGGGAAGTAGATATTTGTGGAACTTCATGCTAAAGACAAGCCCATAGTTCTCATAGAAGAAAAATAAATCATTGCTGGTATTTTCAGTATCAGTATGTTTTGGAAATTTGTGCAATTTCTCCATGAAAGAAAAACAAAACAAAACTGAAAAACAGCCTGCAGTTATTATAACTACATTTTACACTAATAGTTGATTATTTATTACTTTTAGCCAATATTATCAAGAGGCATTGCAGAAGGTCCAAAGAGCTGTCGGTTGCAGAACCCTGATCTAGAAGAACAATGAAAAATATATTCTGATGTACAGTGTAACAGTTCTTTCTAAAGGAAAGATATTTTCAATGACTGTACTGTAACTTAAGGTAATTATTTGAAGGTGGAAGTGCCCAGCAAAATGTGCAGAAATGTAAATCATATCATCATGTTTTATAGCTAGCAGACCATTTACCAAATACACAAACAACCAATGTGGTCTTTGCCCAGCTAAAAGCCAACTTTACAAAAACTGGCAACATTATTAATCCATGCTTCCTTCAAAAGGAACCCTTGGCTGTTCGCCACACTTTAAATGGTTGCAAATGTTGGCTGTAAATTGGAAAGGTACCGCTCTCCTTGAGCTGCTCTTAGATCACTAAGAGACAAGAATTCTAGCTGCTTTTAAAAACATCAGATAAAAGGGGTGAATGGAGTAAGGCTAACAATTTCTCCATGAGGTCATGAATAAAACAGGGAACAGAGGAAGAGAAAGGAAAGGAAAGGAAAGAAGGAAGTGATGGTTACCATCATGCATTTATCAGACTTTGAACTTACATCTGCTTGCTTATCACTTAATCTCATTTATTTATTGCCTGGGAGCAAAGCTGCAGATGTCAAATAGGTTTGTCCTTTCAGGTCAAGATGAGGGAGCTGATCAAAGCGATCTATGCTCGCTGATACTGAGAGGTGACATTGTCCCTTTGCACTTTCTTACTAAGGATGATACATCAAATAAGTATACAGCACACCTCAACTGCCAAGTAATAACAGAGGACACACATTTGGATTAATTTGACTTATTTCTACACTGTATTTTACTTATTTTGAAAATAAGAAAGAAACACATTGCCACCTGCATCGCTGCAGGTAAATTGTTCTCCTGACAGTCTTGTTGTTCATGAAGCTGCTGTGGGTGCCAGCTGTGGAAACTAAAGGCGAAAACAACAGAATTAATCACTATAGAATACATGACAGGCAGCTGCAGTAATATCATGCAGGACATGAGAAGCATCATCACACTTTTTGATTAAGGTCCAATCACAATTCTCTTCTGATTTACATTTACACGTCGTCTGTGTCCAGTCGTGTCTGCGTAGCTGATGCAGAGGCAGTGAATGCTTTTACTGGAGCGTAGGGTTACGGCGTCATGTTGCAGTTTCTTTTCCAGATCTGCAGGTGACAACAGGGCTTTTATTGATCAGGAAACTCCACAGGGTGAAGCATTTTTTCACCCCAATGGTTCGTTAGAGCAACAATCGCGGCCGACATGGATTCTTTTTTTCATTTAGCTGCAAAACAAATTGGTCGAATCAGGTGTGTTTTCTGGCAATATTTGCCATTTGTCCACTCTACATCACCATTTTAGGAAGAATTTGACCTTTTAATTAGGTTTACATATGTATAATCACATGTGCCAGGAGAAAACCTTAAGAGATCACATATACATTTAACTCACGGTGCAGAATGGAACAGGGGTAGCCACAAAGCATGATGGGAAATATTCAAATGAACCCACCACAGGACCAGCTATGTTGAGTTGCTGATTTAAAGTAGCCACCTTCGTTGGACTGAAGAATGCAAATCTGGTTCATTCAACTTCTCTTTGTTTTATATTCAACCAACAAGAGAGAATAATTTGAAAACATAAACACAATTTGTACATGTTAAATATACAAATTTCTATTCAATTCACCAAACAAGTGCCTTAGTTGACTTTTTTGGGTGTACATAGTGCCCACGGTCTGGTACACACCAATACCATTCGGTTCAATACGAATACATGTATTGTTGCAGCCCTACATACATGTAGTAATCTGCAGGTTGTTGGTGGCTCAGCTGGTGTCAGCTGGCTTTGGTCTGTGCATGGAAACGAGAAGTCCTCCACAGATGAAAACTCTGCAAAGCAAACGCTGAATTATTATAATACCACTGCAATTATTTTGTTATTGTTGAATAACTGCTTTCAATCTATTTTAGTTGTTTCCTCTATTATTGCTGCCAAGTACGGGTACTTAAAGGGGCGTCATTTCATTTTAAGAGTCCTCAAATTGCGGTTTTAGTGAATTTGTGCTCTGAACGAAGCTGAATTGTATTCAATTAAAATAATCTACTGTCTCAGTGTAATAAATGTGTGATGAATAATTTTGTGCTACTTTGGGAGCAAGAACACAACAAAATGAAACTAAATGGGGTGAGAAAACTTCAAACTGGTTAAATCTATGGAATCTGATTCTGCCGTGTGGAGTCACTGTTTATTATTAATTACTAGTCAAACTTTGCAAATCATTTCATGTCCTGATTGATGGGCTGTTCTTCAGAGCTCACTTTTGTTCAATATCACATTTCAGTTTACAGATTCACATGCGTCTCTGTATTATCTGCCTCGCCTCTCTCTCTTAGACGATGGCTGCAAAGTATTTCGAGAAAAAAGAACTGTTGCTATAAAAACAGCCTCACAACATCCTAAAATAATCACCTCAGGCTGTTTGACTGATTTCACAGATGAAAAGCAATCCTGATGTTGAGGTGTTGAGGTCAGACATGTTTAGCAATGCAAAGTGGAAGGATGTCCTGCCAAAGGACTTATCAGAGCCAAAGATCCCCAAGAGTCCAGCCATCTGGAAGCCTGGAAACTTGGACTACATGTAAGCGCCTCTTTGCAAAAGATATAAAAAGATCAGATAATTAAAACCTGCCGTTTCTATTGTGTTAATATAATTTCAACACACATCCCACTCTTATGTCTAGACTTCCATTCAAGGATTGTCTTTATTTCCGCCAAAATGTTTTCTACTTCACTGAAAAGATCAAAATGCTTAAACACTGATGGACTGATAGTATAATGACAGCTTTGCATGTTGTTCTCAGTCTTATGATATTTTGCCTTAAACTGGCGAGGTCAGTCAACAGTTAGTGGATGAACTTTATTTTATGTATTTCAGACAATCACATGCTGGAATAAAACTGCCAATAATAATAATGAGCAAGGAAGCATTCAGGGGTCCTGCTGCAGAGGAGAGTTTCATTATTGCTGCCAGCCTCAGAAGTTTCCGGTTAATGGTACATGCAATTAGAGGCTGAATCAGTTCTTCCTGAGGCTAAAAGCATCAAATGTTCAGTGGAAGCTGGATGAATAAAGTTTCCACTGGAAATGACAACAAAAATATCACTTCTCAGAAAAGCAGCAAGAATACAAAGAGAAATGAGCAACAAAGGGTGAGAATTCAGACAAATTGGGAGATCACATCAGACCTAAATTAAATGAAATGCAGACTTCTGTCATTGTCCTCTCTCCTTTATATTTAATTGACACCCGCCTCCTCATGTTTAAACTGCTTCTGGAACGGGTGTCAACCTCCAGTTGGACACTCACCCTGCTTTTATGGGGTTAAAATTTTTAAGGTTTATGTTGTTATTGTCTCCAGTTTGATGAAGATCAACTCTCTCTGGGTCATCAGATAAACACAATCAGACTGTAATAAGTCTTCATCCTTTATGTTTCATCAAAATACTGTAAATTCAAAAAAAAAAAATATATATATATATATATATATATATATATATAAATTCCTTTCAGGGAGTAATTAGTTTTCTTGACTAAAAGAAAATCCGACATAGCCTTTGATAAAGAGGTGGAAAAAGTACAGAAGAATTGTCATTAAGTAAAAGTATGTTTACTTTGCTTAAAATCTTCTAAGTAAAAGTACCCATCTAAAAATGTACTTGAGTAAAAGTAAAACGTACTTAATTTAAAATGTACTCTGAGTAAAAGTTACTTAGTTACTTGCGGTCACTTGCTGTAAAAAGGATGAGTCATAAATCCAATCCAGCACTGTTTTTAAGAAACTTTCACAGTAAAAAGAGACAAATAAAACCAAATCAAAGAATTCAAGATGGTGAAAATGCTGAGCAAATCCTTATTAGCACTTTTTTCTTTTTTATAGAAATATAAATCTTGAATTCATTTGTCTTAATAAATAAATGAGCACAATGACTGCTTAATTAAAGAAATGAAATAAAGCTCCATGCTCCAAAGAATATTCTGCCCACTGTATTCTAACATTGGACAATGAGTCAGCGTTTGCATGATGAAGTCGTTGCCCTTTTTGCGTTTGAACACAAAGAGCTGGGTGAGATTTGGCCGAGGATTTCCTTCATCTCTTCAACTGGAATTCAACCCTCAGCCTCCTCCGTTTCCATCTCCTGCTCAGCACCAGTCATCATCAGTGAGATTTCCTTTCAGTGGACGATACGACGGACAACATTCAACATAAAATCCGTTCCGGCTGATTTTTCTCCTCCTACATTTAAATTTTACTCAGTAATGGGGGCAGTTTCCAAAGCAGTGAAGTAAATTACTGGGGTCAAAATGTACTTTAGTAAAAATAAAATTACCTATTTAAAAAACTACTCAAAAATTACAAATTACAACAACTACCCAATTACAGTAGCTTGGGTAAATGTCATTAGTTACTTCCACCTCTGCTTTGATTTAACATCTAACACGGCAAGTCAGCCTGGTTTCCTCCGCTGGAGACTGATTTCCAATGCGAGACGAGGGGGGGGCCTAAAGAGGGAAAGGGAACTTAAAGAAACCAACCAGAGAAACATGGAAGTGACGCAAACATCTTCTTCTAAGAGGAAGTAACCCCCCTGGTCAGAGAACTAAAAAAAATCTTGAGAGATTTAGTAATTTCAATTTTTTTTCCTTGAAAAGGGGCAGAAAAATTCACACAAAAGATATTTGTGGGAGATTTATTAAATTAATTATTGAGATTTATTGATTTAAAAGGAGGAAAAAGGGACCAGGTGGACTGTAACTATTAAACTGGTCAGAGAAGTTTTATCTAATGAGGACAAGTTTTCTTTTTTTTTTTTTTTTTTTTTTTTTTTTTTTACTTGTCCTGTCCAGCATTGAAGCAAGCAGAATGGAAATCTGATTGCTTTATTCTGTTGAACAGTTTTGCTTTATCAAGCGGAGCTTTATGAACATAAGGCTCCACTTGATATCATGTTTATTCATTTTATTTCTTTATTTAAACATTTGTCTATTACACCATTCCATTTCATACTGCTGGGCCTGACAAGGGAGAAATGAAAGTGAATAGAGGTAATGATAGAAAGTGAAACAGAGAGAGAGGAGTAAGGAAGAGGAAGAGAGAGAGAAGAGAAAACATGAATCCACTTACACAGTTCACTGGTACATCTGTACCGCGATCCCTAAACAACCAAGGTCTCTGTTGGAAAACAAAACAAGCAATCCCCTACAGGAGTACCTGCAGGTGGCTTAAATATCCTCAGATCATACAAACACACGCAGAACTACGCAGAGAAGAGGTACAACCTAGTCAGCGCAATGGGAAGTAGAGAAGAGGTACAACCTAGTCATCGCAATGGGAAGTAAAGAAGAGGTACGACCTAGTCATCGCAATGGGAAGCAGTGTCACAGTGTCAACATGCATAATAAAGGGTGCTCCGTGGTGATACAGTCATGCAGATGCAGCCTCGTCTCTGCAAGGAGGAGGAAGCCCGCAAGGCTCGCGACCCAGGCCCCCAGCAGCCACCCAGAGGCCCAGATCCCAGCTACCCCCCCCCCCAAAGAGCGGACATGCATCCCCCCGAAGGGGCGGCAAAAAGCGGCCCCAGCCGGAGCCCCCCGCAGTCTGGAGGCCCAGGCCCCAGCGGACCAAGACCAGCAGCTGCCGACCCCACCGGGCGCCGGGCGTCCCCGGAGCGGAGACAGCGCCGGGCCCAGGGCCCAAGCGCCCAGGAGCAGCCACCCCCCCCGGACCCGGGCGGCCCAACCGAAACCCAGGAGGACCGGACCCCCCAGACGACGACGCCCCCCAGGGCAGGCCAGCCCCCACCCCAAAGTCCCTGATACACCTGACACCAGGGCGCCACCACCTCTCCCACCCCCTACCCCGCCACCACGCTCACACACACACTCCCCACACACCTACCCCAACACTGGGGCTGAAAGATATACCGTCACCGCCCCCACATCGAGACACAGGCACCCAAGACATCAATACCGCAAGAGCAACCACATACAAGATACAGATCCCCCCTGCGCCCGCCCCGCACAAAAAACCCCGGAAGCCACAAACAAAACCGCACCCCCCACCAAAGCGCCCGGCCCCCAACCAACCCGCAGCCACACCGCACCGCACCGACACCAAGATGCCCGGCACGAATACCGAGGTACGAACCTCCGCCCACACCGCCCAGCCCTACCCAACACCTCCGTGTACCCCCCCCACACACGCATACACCCACCCACTCCGCTCTCTGACCTTACATACCCACACTCACTCCTCTCTCCACCCCCAACACTCTCCTCCCTCTACCGTCCACACCTACCCCCACCTCCTCATACCCTCTAACACACACATGCACTCCCCCCACATAACTGCACCAACCCCCTCCCCCCCCCCCCACACATACGCCCCCACCTCCCTATACCCCCAATACCCCATACAGTCCCCCCCTTACATGTCCAGCCCCGCCCATCCCTCTGACCTATCACACTCCCGCCCTTCCTTCCTTCAGCCCCTCACGACCATCCCTACTAGACACTCACGAGCATGCCACTCCTTCCTCCATCCCCCCTTTCCTTCAACCACTTACCCACATCTCCTCCCTCTTCCAGCCCAAGTTCCTCCCTCCCACATTTCCTCCTTCACACTCTCATTCATTATTCTCACATACCCACCTCTCTCTTGCCCATGCCCTCGTGCCTCCTGAGTGGTAGCTCGGGCCGGGGAAGGAGCCACGAGTTCCAAGCCCCCAACACGTTCCCCCCACCACCACCCCCCCCATCCCCCACCCCCGGACGCAGCAGGCCAGGCATCCCCCAGGCCAGCAGATCCCCCGCAATGCAGCCAGCCTTAACCACTGGCGCGTGAAGTAGCCACTGTCCCCCCCTCCCCCCAGTAGCGCCCGGGAGACCGGGGTATGAAAGGACCCTGTCCCCCCCCACCCCCCACTCATGACTGTGTGTGTAAGATGTGTGTTGTTTGCAGTTAAAACTAAGGGGCAGTGCCAAGTCATGCCGGGAGTGGGGTCGCGTAGGGGGCATGTCCCCCCAACCGGCCCCTCCCTCCTACCACACACTATATGGCCCGCCCCTCAGAAGTGGTTGTGAGCTGTTGTTATTTTATGTGTTTAGGTGTCTAAGTGTGGTTAAAACTGGGGAGCAGGCTGCCTCTAGACGTGGCAAGCAAAGGCACTTTGGTGCCCTCCCTCACCACGCCCGCTTGACACGCTCCCTCCCCAAAACCCTACGTGTGTGTGTGTGAGGTAGAGCAGGGGGGGGGGGGGTCTTGGGAAGGGAGACCAGGGGGGTATGAATTCCCCCCTGGAAGAAGAGCCGTTACCGGCATTAGGTACCCCTGCCTCCCGGGATCCCCCCAGGGCAGAAAGGGCAGGCATGGCCGCCCCCACGGCCCGGCGTCCGGCGTTCAGCACAGAGGGGCCAGCCTCAGCCCCTGGGGGCGCTCGACCACGCCAGGCCAGGGAGGGGGAAAAGGGACGGAAGCGGAAAGGGTCGGCGGAGGGGCCAGAGTCACCGGCCCAACATCCCCAGGCCTCGCAAACCCCCCAAGAGGCACGCAGAGCTGCTATTTTTTTTTTTTTTTTTTTTTTTTTTTTTTTCTTTTTCTTTTTCTCCCCCTTTCCTCCCCCCCCCCCCCCCAACCTGACACACACAAACCCCACCAATGCACCACCACCCCCGCACCCAAACACCCATCATCCATGCACCCCCACCCACCCACCCATCTCCACACCCCCCCCACAGGCAGCCACACACACACACAACCGCATTCACGCCCCCCCTCCAGTCACACACCCACCTACACATACCAAGGACGGGGACCGCGGGGCCACCAGCCCCCCCCCACGCCACAAGTCCACCGCCCCCAGCCCCCGGACCACGCGAGACCAACCCGTACGAGACCACCAGCGCAGGCCAGCCCCAACCGACACAGCGGCCAGGCGGGACAGGCACCCGGCGTGGAAAAGACCCGGCCACCCCGCAACCCCCCACCTCCACACACTAGAGCTGAACGATATGGACAAAACCCCACACCCCGACAGCCACGCCAGACACCCCAACATCGATACGACACGACATGACCACGGGTCCGCCGAAAACCAAGCACCCCGGCGGAAAGCGCAGCTCCGTCCGCGACCCCCAGAGCCCCACACGCAGGACAAGCACAGGGGAAATCCACACCCCCCCACACGGCCGCCCCCGCGACACCAACATCCCGGATGCCCACATCCCGACACAGACACGACAACGATACACCCCCCAGCCCCACCACACACACACCCCCACCAGCACACACACCCGCACGCACACAGCAGAGGCGCCCCGGCGCAGTGACCAGACGTCACCAGGTCGTGAGGACCGGCCAAATCCAGAGGAGGCACGCCCCGCCGGCCGCCCCCCCCCCCAGCGCCAAGCCGGGTCCCCCGGCCCCGGAGGCAGGGGCCACCCCGGAGCACCGGGGCCCAGGGCCCCCCGCCCCCCCCGCCCCGGGACGACCCCGGCCACCCGGCGCCAGCCGACAGCCACCGGCCAGGGCCCCACCAGCGACCCGCCCACCGCCGCAGAGCAGCCCCAACCGCTGACCCTCATGCCCCCCATCGGGCTGGATACAGCCCCGCCCCAGCGGCGAGGCAGCCCAGACCCCCCCCCCCAAGTCAACCGCCAGGGATCCATAGCCATCAAGCACTCGCCGGCACCCAACCCCCACATCGCCGAGGCCGCTCTCCTACACCAACGTTAAGTGATGGAGCTAATCACAGGGGACCAGAGGGAGTGGAATTCATCTAACTGGTTCTTAGAGGAGGCAGACATCATCTCAATACTGATATGGTCTACTAAGAGATTCCTAAACTGGCTAATGCTCAGATTATTTTTGGATTTCCAGTTTACCAAGATAGTTTTCTTTGCAATACATAATACAGTAAGTATCATATGTGCATAATTGGTTACCGTATTGATCTCATCCAAGTCCCCCAGTAAACACAGTGTGGGGCTTGCAGGGAAGTTACACCTGAGCCACGCTGACAGGTCATCACATACCTGAAGCCAAAACCTCTGGACAGGTGGACAAGACCACAAGGCGTGAAGATAATTGTCTATTGTATTCTCATTGCAGTGCAAACAAATATTTGAAGGTGACAGACCCATCTTGAACATCCTCTGTCCTGTGTAATGTACTCTGTGTAAAACCTTGAATTGTATCAACTGTATATTTGAGTTTTTAGTCATTAGGAACGTGTTTAAACATATCTGTGTCCATGTGTTTTGGTTAAGGGTTCTGGACAAGTCAGCCTCCCACTTCGAAGTTGGAAGGGAAATTGAATCATCCAGTTTTAATAATAATCTATATATTTTCGACAGTAGTTTGGGGATAGAGAGATTCAGGAATTCTGCTACCCTGACCGGAGTCTGCAAGATCAGTTGGTTAGAGGTATATTTTTTGCTTAATATAGATTTAAGTTGATGGTATTCTAAGAATTTAGTACTATTGATCCCGTATTGTAAGGTAAGTGTATTAAATGACAGGAATTTTCCATTTTCAATGATATGTTGTAATTGTTTTACTCCTTTATCCTTCCAATGCACAAAATTAATCATTTTTCTTGTTTTGTAAAATATCCAGGTTATTCCAGATGGGTGTGAGTTTACATGGAATAATAGAAGACTCGGTTAATTTCAGGAATTCCCACCATGCTTTCAGAGTAGAGCAGATGTTGATACTTTTAAAGCATTTATGAGATCTGACTGCTGAACTGATGAACGGCAAATCAGAGACATCCAGATCCTCACATAATGCTTGTTCTGTGTCTAGCCACGGTTCATCTAGATGGGTAGGTTTCAGCCATTTGGAAATAAATTGTAGCTTATTTGCTAGGAAATAATAATTGAAATTGGGTGAGTCTAACCCTCCCCGGTCTTTTACCTGTTGTAAGGTTTTTAAACTGATACGTGATGGCTTGTTTTTCCAAAGAAATTTGGAAATGTGAGAGTCCAGTGACTTAAACCAACTGGAGGAAGGTTTGGTGGGTATCATTGAGAACAAGTAGTTAATTTTCGGTAGAACCATCATTTTGATGGTAGCAACTCTCCCCATGAGTGATATGGGTAAGTGCTTCCATCGCGTGAGATCTTCCTCTATTGACTTTAATAGCTGGACATAATTTAACTTTATTAACTCTGAAAGTTGTGGAGAAATATTTATTCCTAAATATCTGATATTACCAGACTGTATTGTGGTGTTAGGGATATTTTGTAAAGTACAATTAACAGATAAAGCTGTAGTCTTGGTCCAGTTAATAGAGTACTCAGATATCATTGAAAATTTATTGATCAATGTGATTGTCTGGGAGAGAGATGTTGATGAGTTCTGGAGGAAAAGCAGTACGTCGTCTGCGTAGAGACTTATTTTATGTTCTAGATTTTTGCCGGGGATCCCTTTAATATCTCTGTCCTGTCTTATAGCGGCTGCTAGTGGTTCAATGAAAATGGCAAAAAGTGAAGGGGAGAGCGGGCAGCCCTGCCTGGTGCCTCGCTGTAAACAGAAACTTGGAGAAGTTTGGTCATTGGTCCTCACACATGCATTAGGGTTGTTATAAAGTATTTTTATCCAGTCTATGAAATAAGGACCAAAACCAAATTTATTTAATGTTGCAAACAGGAATTTCCAGTTAACACGATCGAAGGCTTTTTCTGCATCTAACGAGATGATAGTGGATTCCAGATTATGAATGGTAGCATAGTCTATTAGGTTAATCAGCCTGCGTGTGTTAGTAGAAGAATGTCGACCTTTAATAAAACCAGTTTGATCAGGATGTATTATCAGAGGAGTTATTTTTTCTATCCTTTTAGCGAGTGCTTTGCTGGAGGACAAGTTTTCTGCATGCTGATGAGAAAAGACAAGAAAAACCAGGAAAAGCAAAACAGAGCAAGACAGGTTGATAGTGCACATACAGAAGCTCATTCAGCTCTGAGCAGCTCAGTCCGTCCTCCTGTTGAGTTCCCGGATGTCACGATGTTGAAGCTAAAACAGAGAACTTTGACTATATCAGGTAAAAGCTCATCTATCAAGCTAGGAATGCTGAGTTATAGAATTAATGGAAAATAAATGAGTCCAGTTCTTCCTGAAGTCAACGATCATCTCTCATGTTGTGTTTGTGTTGAAGATGAGCTGATTGTTTCTGCACCATCTCTCCAAGTGACTGACCAGAAATGGTGAGAGTACAGTGCCTTGTGGTGCTTCAGTGCTGCTGACCTCCATCTCAGACACACTGTGGTCTGTTTGGTAGCTGGTCAGAAATCCAGGTGGTGGAGGAAGAATCCACCTGGAACTGATGGAGCTTCTCACATACTGGAACAAAGCAGCTGAATCGCATTAAAAACACTTTAGAAGTCAAAGAACATGACCCTCAAAGTGCTGCCTGATTGGTCCAGATGAGAGTGAGATCTCTGAAGCAGGTAGATGATGGTGCTTTCAACCGCAAGATCTTTATGATATGCAGACTGGAACAGATCCTGAGAGATGTTGACTGCTTATTGAGGTGCGCCAATGACAGTTTCTGCAGGACTTTCATGATGTGACATGTGAGGACAACTGGTCTGTAGTCATCTGGCTCTGATAGTTTATAAAGACTTAAAATGAGGACAAAGAAAGACAGAAATGGGAGGAAGACAAAGACGTAAAGAAACTCCAGATATTTACATCCGCTATAGTTTGATCGCACTTTAGTGTCTTCATGTTGTTGCTGCCAGCTGAGAAATGTTGTTTTACAAGAATGCAGTGTGAAATCTGAATGATGGACATTATATATGATGTCCTTTTGGTCGTGATTGGAGGGGCCCTTAAAGACTTTGTGCCCAGGGGCCCCTGCTTCCTTAATCCAGCTCTGCTAATGAAGGCTGCATTAGTTTAGACATGCATTTCCTATTGAATATAATGAGAAAGTGTGTCCAAACTTCTGACTGTTTGAGCATTTAATTAATTTGATTCATTTTATTTACCATCATTCAACATTTTGATTTATATATCGATATTTAATCTAATTTTATTTAATTCCAGTCTTTATAATAGCTTTTTCCCTTATTTTCTACTATTTACTTATTTATGTATTTATTTTAAATAACTGTGGATAACTGTGGATGAATTTAGGTGTTAAAGTTTTAAATAAAATAAAACAGTGCAGTTTTTTCCCTCTAAAATATTCCTATTTTTTTCCTTTGTTTAAAAGAAATTTAAAAATGTTTTTAGTCAAATTGATGTAGAAATAAAAAACACACCAAGATTAATAGCTTTACAAGCTGCTTTGTGTCTTTTCTGCAAAAAAAAAAAAAAGATCAAACAAACTCCTGATTATGGATACTTGTTTAATGGAGTGAAAGTCAACAAGGGGAGCATCATTGAGATCAGAAAGCCTTGTGCACTTTACTGCGACTTGAATGAAAGTGGAACCTCTATTAAATGGCACTTTTGTGTGAACACCTCTTTGCGAGCATTAAATGACCGCATTTCTGCTTGGATTTAACCTTTTCTCTGCTGAATAAAGCTGTTTTTTTCCACACGGGGTCGACTTCACAAGTCCCTGAAATGCCTGAATCACCTCTCTCAGAGGGAAACACCTTTTGTTTAGGTTACATACGATCCCATCTGTTGTAAATTCCTCCTATATCCTTCTCTCACCTCCCTCTCCTCTCTGCCGCTCTCTCAGTCTCTCCCTCTCCCTGCCTGCTGTGATTGGCCGGTTTTCTTTCTGGGCAATTTGTTGGTATAAATCACTGCTGGGGGTGGAGATAAGCACAGCCTGCCGTCTCATACTGGAGGACGCTGGTATAAAAACTCTGCTGCTCTTAACTGCACAATTGCCTCTCTGCTGTCATTCACAATATAGACTGGAATTTTAACTTTCAACCATGTGTAAAGGACTTACAACGCTCTCTGCAACATGCTTGAAAAGGTAAGAACAGAATAATTTAACGGCAGGTGAAAATAAGTGTATTTCTGAGAAAAAAAAACTGATGTAAAATTATGTTATTTTGTTTTATTTTTTCATAATCATGCTGGATATTTAGAATATAGCCCGATCTTAATTAAAACTGTCTATTGAAAAGGAGTAATTAACATGAAAGCAACAAGTAAATAGAGAGAAACAGGAACCAGCTGTCAATCTGCTAACCTCTTGTTTACATAAAGCACATCTTCAAAGATTCAAAGCTTTGTGTAGATATTATTGATGCAAACAATCTGAGTTCTTCTGAAATTCGTTTCTCCACAGCGCCAAAGACATCAAGCACAAAATAAGCTTCTTACTCCAGAAACCCGAGTCCCACGCAGCGGATCAGAAGGAGATAAGAGAGAAAACTGCCACTGCTGCTGCAAAGAGGTCAGGAGGAGTCATCGCTTTCTCAGAACAGTTTACAATGATGTTTTTCCAGTCATTTTTCCACGTTTTGTCCTTAATCTTAAGTGTGTCTTAAATTGGCCGAACCCATTCACTGTTTTTTTCATTTTATTTTATTTTATTTTTTGAATTATTATTAGGGAAAAGCTTAAATAAAAAAAATATAAAAAAGATCCCCATTAGCTTGACTCTGACTTTAATCCTGCCAACTTGTCTCCCAGTATTAAAATCCTGTCTGAACACCTTCAGTATAGATTTACTGACTCGTTGGAGGTGGATTCTTGCAGCTGTTTGCAGAGATGAAGAGGTGATGAGCAAAGAGTTAACATGTCTCTTGTAATCGGAGAGCTTGCTTTGACGCTCTTAGTTAGAAAGCTTTTTTATTGAACGTAAAATCGATCATTTCCTGCCTGATGTCATGCTCGTTCAGTTACGCTTGTTAAATTCTGCTCTTAAAAAACATCTCATGTCTCCTTTTACTTTCATAACCAAAATTAAAATGGTAGAGACTTTATTAGTATATTTTGTCTGGAGAGGTTTCCCTTGCAGAAAGGCAAGCCTGTTGGCTCACACAGGAAACCCATCAATGCCGCTTATTAGAAAATGATGGCATTGACCCCCTTTTTTTAAGTAACATACTTTTGTTAACACTACAGTAACTAATCAATATTCAGTTTATGCCATCATACATGCATGCGGGATGCAGTATCCTCACTGGGTGTTGCCATCATTGTTCACATGTTGTCTTGTTGCCTCCAAGGTCATGAAATCTTAAAGGATGCATTATTATTCTTCACGTTTCACCATTTAAGACTGACAGCAATTGTAATATAGAGCCAAAAAGAGAGTACATTTATGATGCTTCACTATTTTTCAATTGTCAGTTTTTATTCTTTTAGGTTTGATGGGATGAAGAACATTTTTTCCCCCTCCTCATTAAAAGATGTTTCCCTAATTATTTTCCCCCTTTAATCAACATGCAAAAAGTCACGTTTAGAATTGATCATACCTGCGCTGATTACAGATTTATTTACTTCTTTCCACTGAGAGCCTTTACAACCTTCTTAATAACATATTTTTATTTCCATTTTAGGGTGCCTGATGCAGCTGAGGTGGAGAAATGGAAGGAGTCCTTCCACCATGTCATCAGCAGCGAGAGTAAGAGAGTGATTTTTATATTTTTAACTGCTATGAAATGACATTATTCTTGGTAAATCCAGAGCCGCCTGTAGGGACTCTGAATAATAAGTATTTAAATGATATTCTCATGTGACTTAGGGGTGCTACGATCATGGGAATGCTAGCAGACAAGACCAAGACCTACACATTCCTTACTAATGGAAACCAATAAGCTTTTGACCGTCACAAAACTGACACAAATGTGTGTGTGCAAATTTAACACACACACATTTGCACACTCCTCAGCTCATTCTCATGCTCTGGGTTTTTTGCTACGTGTCACAAGGCACTACTGAGTGGTCCCTCAGGGCGTCGTGACCAGTGCGCAGTATGTTTCTGTCTGTGTGTGCGTATAAATGTGTGCAACTCCTCTGAGATTCACACTGCGAGTGTGGGGATAAAAAACTGGAGCAATGGCCTCGCGGGAACCAGCTGGGTTCTGACCTGCTGCGTTCCATGAACTCATCCTCCGACCTCTAGCATCGTCATGTCTTCCCTCCGTCTTCATCTCCCAGAGGTCTGAACGGTCTCAATATACCGTCTAAAGCATGCAGGACTATAGACCGTGCAGCTGTTTCTGTTGAATTTGACATTATGAGTTTTTGTAAAAGTTCAGATCTGTTTATTCTGTGCTCCATCGTCAGCTGAGGAAAACATCGTCAGATGACTTGGCTTCTGCGATAGCGAGCATATCTGTATGAGAGAGAACGCAAGCCTGGGTCAGGACTTCCTGTTCTGTCTATCAGCCATTGGTTCAGTGCAGATAACTTTAAAAAGTTAATATTAAAGGTAGAGTCCGGAGTTCTTCCCTGTTTCTGTTTGTAAACACCATTCAAACCGAATGATCCTCCCCTCGAGCTAATGGGCTCTATGCACAGCTCCACTACTTCCTGAACTTAGGGTAGCTCCTTTGTTTCCTGTCTTTCATTACTGGACGAACTAATTAACCCAGGTGTGACTGATCTCAGTAAATGGCCAGACACACCTGGGTTAATCAGCTCGTCCAGTAATGAGAGACAGGAAACAAAGGAGCTACCTTAAGTTCAGGAAGTAGTGGAGTCGTGCATAGAGCCCATTGCCGCATCAATCTTCAGCCTATTCAGTTTCAAGTATCTCCTTCAAGGCTCAGAAGAGGGTAAAAGCCAAGTCAATATTAACCCTAGTTTTCCAATCTAAAGCTATTTTCACCGCAGAATATTTCCTTTTCTTCCACCGTCCTTTTTCCCCCAGAGAGTTCGAGTGACTGGCGTCTGCTCCAGTCATGAGCTTATTCCCACACAGCGTCATGCCCTTAGTTCTGTCATTGGCTGGCGATATAAACAGAAATCTCCGCCCAGAAACGTTCCGAACACACTGAAACAAAGGGAAAAAGCTAATTACAGACAGGAGAGGGAGTTGCAAACAAATTCACCACCACATGAGAATAGAGGCCCAAAGGTGTGGATTGAGACAGATTCCACTTGCACAACTCTAGCATTTATTATCAGGGGGGAAACTCCGGACTCTAACTTTACGCTAAAAATGTAATTGTGGGCAGTTGGATAGCTGAACTTGGACTGCTTTATTCGTCACATTGACCAAGAATCCCACATTTAGTGTAATTTGATAATTTGGAGCAACCTTTTGGGCATCATGGACCCACCCCAGTGCTACATGTATCCTGCCGACAACGCCAAAATGTGTAGCCAAGGCGGGATTCAAACCTCACACTCCTGTGAAAGAGTCATGTGTGCTAACCAGTCAGCCAACGAAATATTCCTGATCACTCGGAGGCATAGTGACAGGACCCCACACTGTCACATTCATATGAAATAAATAAACAACATCAATTTGTTATGTCTTCAGCTGCATTTATGGCTCTACTAAGTGCATTGGAATTGAATTGGGAATATATTTTTGTTTTGTCTTCAAGCTGGTCGTGTGGTTTTCACCAACTTCCTGAGGTCAGAATTCAGCCAAGAAAACATGGACTTCTGGATTGCATGTGAGGACTACAAGAAGACTCCACCATCCAAGCTGGCGGGTGCAGCCAAGCACATCTACCAGCACTATGTGGAGGCAGATGCTCCATGTGAGGTAGCAACATCTATTTTATCACAAAGAAGCAAAAATCTAAACGTTTCTCATCAACAACAAACGTTGGAAAATGTTGAAGGCCTAAATGGCACTAAAAACAGCAAAAAACAGAAATGACATGTTAAAAAGCCAGAATTATGTTTCAGCTGCATAAATGCAACCACACATTCTCCTGCAGTGAGTATTTGACACTAATTGTGACTGAGTATGCACATAAATATTCCGGCTAATGACCGTCCAGTCTTCCTGCTGATCAAAAGGCAAACTCTGGTGATTAATGATCATTATGGGATGGTGAACTAAGATGGAACCCATCTCGCACATTATTCATTTGCATCTTTTGAGTTTAATTCTGATGAAAACCACCTTTCAACTTGTGCTTTTCCTTTTGATGTTTTATTTTTTCTTCCAAGTCTTAACCTAATGGAGTTTTCCCACTGAGCCCTGTAATAGTCTGTTAAACATCAGTGGAAGAAAAAGTTAATCAGTTTGCTGTTTTTAATGCTCTTTAAATGCCAGTACATTTAGTTTTAGTAAAAATTTTCCTTCCTCTTCTTATTCAAGGTAAACTTGGACGCAGCAACCAGAGAAAAAACAAAGCAGGAAGTTGAGAACGCCAGCCTGTCGTGTTTTGATGAGGCTCAGAAGATGATCTACACGTTGATGGAAAAAGACTCCTACAGGCGTTTCCTCAAATCCAAACTGATTCAGGATCTGTGTCAGATAGAGACTTGCAATGCTCTGGAGAAGAAAAGCTGTGACTGGAGTGAGAGCAGGCAGGTGTTAGCTGGTGGCGCCTAAACAAGAAAACCCCCCCACAAAGATTTAAAAGCAGGTGCCAAAGATTGAAGTTGTTTAGGAAAACTAGATTAAAAGAGACTAAAGAGTAGGAAAAAAAAATGGTCTTGAAGGTGAGTTTGAAGGTATATGTCACATGAGTTTTATTCCTTTAGAGATGTCTACTTAATGTCAAATTACTGGCTTTGTTTGGTAGTCACATTCAATAAAAATGTAATGTTTTTCATTTCTGCATTCACAATCAGCTGTCTTGTAATTTTCTGAATCAGAGAGGTTGATAAGGACAGACTGAATGTTTTGTATTTCCATCCATGGCACTAATACAAAGTTAATATATTTATAAGCGTCTGGATTTCCACTCAAAAATAACCTAATCTTCAAGTAAAAGTCAGGTTACATCAGTACTAATGATGGAAAATAATCTAAAGCTACCTTCATTCAACAGACACACCTTCAAAAGTACCAGTACGAACATTTTGCTTAAAAGAAAAGTGAAAAGACATGAAATGACTGTAGTCCACAATTCAGTCAAATAGCACTTAGAGAAGGGGAGAGATCACCCTATTCAATGCGGAAATGTGTTGGGGCAAAAAAAGGATGTGTCATCTGTCCTTTTTACTTATTTTCTGAGTTATTCTGATTTTAGAAACCAGTATAAACAATACTAGAAGAGCAACAAAATGAAGGAATTGGGAGCAACAACAAAATGCAATAATCTGACCACAAACTTTGTTTGTGTTGCTCCAAAACTTAGAATTGCTGTCATCACTGTCCAAATTAAACCATTAAAATGTTCAAGCCTAACGAAAAAAGATGCAATGCACGTGATAAGAACAGTAAGACAACAACAGGACGAAGGCTGCGGTCAGAGAGTGTAAAGTATAATGAAGCTGGCTAAAAGGAAGTTATGGGTGTAGTTATATTATTGTTGTGTTGCACAATATAACTTTTCCAAATTATTCATCTCCATGTTTAAGTTTAATTCATCTCCATGTATAAAAGCTGCAACATTGATTGGTCACAGACGCAGGATCCAGAGTGAGCAGGGAGGCATGAAGGCCAACGTTACACACCAACATTCTGGCCTTTTATATGATGCGAACACCACAGAGGCATCCTGTAACATAACTGAAACTGAAGGCTTCATTGTTGACAGCTTTCAGTCTATTGTCCCATATTTATGATATTTAATATGGATTACAACACAGACGTGTTACTAGATTTTTGAAAACAGGTCAAAAAGTGGTCCTATGAGCTCCGACTGTATTTGACACTGAGGGTAAAAGCCTGCTATCCCAATCATTTAGTTTAAGTGGTATCTGTTTAATAGTCTTATATTTAAGTAATACAGAGCCACAAACTCTGTAAATGATGTGAATGTAGACTCTAAATTTATGTGTCGAGTAGTAGCAGTAAAGCCAGACCAGTCAGTATTAAATGTATTTGAATATTTTCTTGCCATCTAAAAGAAAAAAGAATGACAACACGCATTTCACCTCATGATATGAAATGAAAAGTTAAGTTGAATGTCTCTTGTCAAATAGATTTTATAAACTTTTTTATCATCCGACAACTCATCTCGTCTGTTCAGCAGACGATGGACGCAACCGAAGTCTGCTCTTATTGTTTTATATTGTTTGTGTCTTAAAGCTTAATCGTGCTAACAACTGGCTTTGCTGTATAAACATCTTGACATCTCTTTACTGTGAAAATAGTGGCTTCGTCTATTTCTTGTGGGACGTTTGAGCATGCTTTGATATTGCCAGTTGTGGTGGTTTTCTGTTGCATGCTATCTTTTGGTAGGGGACTTGATATTTTCAGTTTTTAAAGGAGTCGTGGACTTGCGTTCTTTAGAGGTTAATTGAAATGTATACTGTGATTACAACATCGTCTGTAGATGGTTCATAAATTGTGCTTTCATCCTGTTAATGTCATGCATGACTGTTCGTAAATAAACTGTTGGATAATCAGATTTTTGTGGCCTGTTTTACTTCGTCTTGTTTATTCCATTATTGTAGATAAAATAATAAGAAAATGAAACAATAATCTTGATATGTGTATTTACATGGTACCTTTTGAAAAATACTAATTAGACCAAATTTGCAAATAAGAATACAGCCATAATTTGTATTATTTTTTTCTTTTACACTTTTTAAAAATTTGATTTAAAAATTATTCAAAATTATTTAATTTTGTTTTTATTCTATTTTAACGTTTAATTTTGCAGTTTTATCATTCTTCTTACTCTCCTTTACTATATAATTTTAAATAAATAACTTGTGATTCTCTTTTACAATTAGTAAAATATTTAATTTTATTATCTCATGTCAGTGCATACATATAGCATTTTTTTCCTCCACATTTTCTGTCTTCTATGTACATTTCATGTTTTACTTGTGTCAATCTATGCCATCAAAATGATATCCAACTGTTTAGGTTAAAACTAGAGGGCATGTTGTCATCCTGTCACCATCTAAGGTGTGAAATGACTAATGACACCCATCAACAGAAGGGTGCATAGCCATAACATGGCATGGCTTGTTTTTATTACACTATTTCATAACACCAGGCTGCAGGGTTTCATACTGTACTTGTCATGCAATGACAACTTCAGCATGGAAAATGCTTTGCAAACACATGAGACATGACTTGTTATTCATGAGCGATTTGGTGATCTTGGAAATTACAGTCATCCTCAGATTCATTCACACCCTCCCATTAAAGTCAGAAAAAAAATCAGCTTTCAGTGAAATAAGATGAAATTGCCAAAGTAATAAACAAAAAAATTATGAAAATCATGACACTGATTATTACTGTGATCATTCACAGGAAAATGTTTGCAAACTCTGAGCCTTGCGCATGATCATTTTGGAGACGGAGAAACTGCCACTGGTGAGATGATGACCTTAAGCTACGTTCATGCATTTAACTATTTGTTTCATTTGTTTCATTTGTTTATTTTTGGACAAAAAAACCCCACAAAAATACAAAACTTACCCTGTCTAACAGGGACCAACATTTAACTATAACAAGCAATTTAACCCAAATATATGTCCAAAAAAGGAGTGGGTAGAAGTAAACACTTAGAAAAAGTCCCACCCCCTCTCCATTTCACATTATTAGTCAGTCAATCTCACTGTACCATTTATCTTTTCAAAGTATAAATTTTAACATTTAAATTAGCAACGAAATCATAATAATAACCAATGTTTGTATTCCAACATAATATCGGAACAATTAAATCCCTAGTGAACAGTAAACCCATAAATACCGTTTCTTGACAATAGTCAAGCTCTGTCCTCCATCTTGTAGCCTTCAAATATACTTTGTTTGTACTTATTCTTAAAAATGTCTTATGTTTCTGCATTGTTTCAATTCCTCCTTTTTTGTTGTCTGTACATTCAAGTTTTTTAGATTTAGGTTGCCCCTCAAATTGTATCCCCCTTCCCTCTCCTTAAACGTTTTCTGGATGTACCTGGTAATGTATTTGAACTTGCCCTGAACATAATTTTTACTGTGTAGAATTTAACTAAATCTGTGAATTTGAGAAATCTTGACTGTAAGAAAAGGGGGTTAGTGTGATGCTGACATTCAACCTCATGTATAATACGTACTGCTCTCTTTTGTAGTATGATTAATGGATGCAGTGAAGTCACGTATGTGTTACCCCAAACCTCTAAACAGTAACTTAAATATGGCAAAATTAAAGTGCAGTACAAAAGATGAAGTGATTTGTGATCCAAAACATGTTTTGCTTTACTGAGGATTGAAATACGTCTTGAAAGTTTTGATTGCAGATGTTTAATATGTCATCATATCATATCAGACTGTACGTATAGACTCTCGTAAACCCCCATCTGTTCCTGGATTGAGCTGTACAATCCATAAGCCTCATTTCAGAGAGCTACTGTAGCCTAGATCTTCAATTAAATAGCGACGGCACTAATTCGTAGGTTAATTGTAACAAGATGTGCAGGCTGATTGTAATAGGGGATTATCACGCTTACCGGAAGTTCCTGGATTTTGACACTTCCTCTTCCGGGCCATGTTAAAGACAGCCGTTCCTGCTCTGTTATACTGTTTAAATCGGATAAATTCCAAACATACTTAAGTTTTCATTCTAGACCGAAGTGATACTGGATCAAAAGCTGGATCAAAGCGATCGATTCGCCGCGGTGAAGGGCCGAACTTTATAATAAAACACACGTTTGTTTGTCGCCGGTGGGGCACAACACCGGCACTTCACAGCATGCTAGCATTAGCCAGCTAGCGTTTACTGACGTGCTTAACATTGTGCGTCTTGAAACACACAAACATCTGAAAATCGGGTCTGTACCCCCCCCCCGTTTCCAGTGGAACAACTGGGGACTGCCAAGAAAGGAGACGCTTTCAGTTGCTTGTGTGTTTTCAGCCGCACAAAGTTAGGCACGTCATCGAGCTGGCTAATGCTAACCTGCTAACACCACTGTATAGTCTGCCGGCCACAAACAAACGTGTGTCATTTTATTATAAAGTTCGGTCCTCCACTGCGGCGAATCGGTCGTTTTGATCCACTTCTTCCTTAGCATCACTCAGTCTGGAATGAAAACTCGGCATTGGCGTTTATCCGATTTACAAAGTTTAACAGAGTAGTAGCTGGCGGACTACTGTTAGCAGGTTAGCATTAGCCAGCTTGATGACGAGCCTAACTTTGTGCTGCTGAAAACACACAAGCATCTGAAAGCGTCTCCTTTCTTGGCAGTCCCCAGTTGTTCCACTGGAAACGGGGGGGGGGGGGGGGGTACAGACCCGATTTTCAGATGTATGTGTGTTTTAAGACGCACAAAGTTAAGCACGTCGGTAAAGGCTAGATGGCTAATGCTAGCATGCCGGTGTTGTGCCCCACCGGCTGCAGACAAACATGCTACGTTGTTTTATTATAAAGTTCGGCCCTTCACTCTGGAGCATCGCTTTGATCCACTTCCTCCTTAGTATCACTTCAGTCTGGAATCCGTGAAAATTTCAGTAGGGTTGGCGTTTATTCACTTTATCTACGAAGTAAAGCAGGGACATTGAACTGGACCGGAAGTGAGCTGTCTAACTGTTTAAAACCGGAAGTTCGGAACACGGAAGCGTGATAATCCCCTATTGCTGAGTAAATGGTAACACTCATGCGTAATGCTTCACAATGAATGCGCTGCAGTGCTGGAAGACTCTTGTTATATAGATGCACAGTTTCACTGCAGTGCATGTGAAGACAGGAAGGAGCAACAGGTGACTGCTAGCATGTTTGTTTTGTTTATGACAGGCTCTTATTAGTGAGGTACAACTTTATACATCAAGATCACGCAGGTTTGGTGACCTGTACATGATGTACCGTGCCTCTCGCTCGTAGCTGCTTGGATGCTTGGATGGGATCCAGCTGCTCCCTCCCCTGATTCTGCTTTGGAAGTAATGGATAATGAATATAAATGTATGGACGATGTATGGTTGTCATTTAATTAAAAAAAAAAACAAAAAAAAAAAAAAAAAAAACTTTTCTTCTGCAAATATCTAAAGTGACAAAATAAATATGGGAAACTTGAAATTCTGACCCTTAATTTGAGAAGAGGAAACAGCAAACAGGGGAAATTCTCTTGAGATGCTGTTGCATTCAGTAGAGCTCCAAAGACACCTTGCTTCTTTCTATAAACTTTTTCTTTCATTTTCTCCAGCCTACATAGACCTTCATGATCCGATCTTATCCGAGACTGTCCCCAATGTATTATTTCTGTAATTGCCCTTCCTCAGCAGACGTGGTAGCCTCCACCATCTCCAGCATTGACTGCATGGTGCTTTTGGATTATAGATGTTTATCAGGATCTAACTTTATTATCTCATAATGACCAGAGGACATTTTGCACACAAGAACAAATAATTTTTACATCAAGATAACTGATGAATGCAGATGAAGAACAGACTCAAATGTAAGAATAGAAACAGACTTGAGATAAAAGCCGAATAGGCAAGATTTCTTAAGGTAAACTTGGCTAACTTCACAGGTAAGAATGAGGAAAAATGGTAGAATTGTAAAAAAGGATCTTTCCTTCTCCTCTCAGACTTCAAACCTGGGACGATGAAGGCTTCCACAGCAGTCTTTGTGAATCTGAAGTCTTTCGTAATGGCCACCATATCGCATCATCGCTTCTGATGATGTGAGTGACTTTGAAGCACGCACACTTTAAGGAACAGCCACTTCTTACTTCTGTCTCTTTCAAAGGATGACCTGTACATCAAGCGAAGATGGAGGCAAGTACAGTTCGTGTCTGATCTCTTTTGGAAGTGCTGGGTGAGTGAAGACTTACTGCTGCTTCAGAAAAGATGGAAATGGATGAAACCAAATGTACGTTTTCTGTTGGAGATGTTGTGGTCATAATAATAAGCTCCACGTGGTTTTTGAAAAGAATCACACAGTATGTAATTATTAGTATTTTTTTATTTGTGTTTTATTTTGTTCCTTTCATTGCTTTTAGTTTTTTTTGGGTGTGTGCAACATTCCAGTACCAACTACAAGTTTGTTCTTATAGGTTTCTAATCTTTTGCACATCAAATTTTAATAGCCAGTAAACATGAAGAAATGTTTAAAATTTCTTAATTTCAGCAGGATGCCTTACCGCACAGTAATAGCCCAAACGTAGAGCAAAATCTGTCAGTTTTCTTCTGACAAATCTCTAGAAGTGTTATAATAATTCCACCAAGCCAGAAAGAAACTACTCCAAGCTTTCCATAAATGTCTGAAACTGGTCATTTGTTGCAGAATAATTCAGAGAGGAATTAAATATAGGCCTTTGTTATTGTTATACTAAAGCAGGGATGCTACATGTACCACTAAATTCTAAAGTACAGGCGAATTGACATTTATGCAACGAGATGGTTGCGTAACAGACAATACAAATGAGGGGTTGATGACAAGAATACAATAGCAAATTGTCCATTTAGAAGATGTTGTAGAAGTAGCCAGACATGGAATATTAAAAAATATTCCTATACAATGCAGATAGTTGTGAATAAGTAAAGAGTACGTGCAGGTTTCTGTCTGATCCACTGACATTGCGGTCCTCGACCCTTCTATAAATCTGGCAAATTCACTGAATAAATTGACAAGAACATGATTCATTTATAGAGGCTTGTGTGTCTGTATGAATTCATAGTTTTATGTGTGAATAACTGGATATCAGCTGTGGCTGTTCTGAATCGGCATAGTGGCTGACTCTTCAAAGAAATGCGAGAGGATACGATCAAAGATTGAATCTGGAGTTTTCCCCCTGAAAATAAACACTTGTGTGAGAGAGATCTGTCTCAATCCGCACCTTTGGGCCTCTACTCTATGTGACTGTGTTCAACTCTGTCTGTATTTAGTCTTTTTCCTTTGTTTTGGTGTGTTTGGGACGTTTCTTGGCAGAGATTAGCATATTGTCTCCAGCCAATGACAGAGCTAAGGGCGTAGTGCTCTGTTGGGATAAAAACTCATTGATTGGAGCAGCCTTTTTTTGTTATTTAAACATTATTTGGAGCCGACAACAGATTCACTCAAATTCTTGACAAAAAATGGCAGATGATGCGAAGAAAAGGAAGTATTCTGCAGCAAAAAGAGCTTTAGAAATGGTTTGGCTTTCACCCACTTCCGAGCTTTGAAGGAGGGGTTCTCAGTTTGAATAGTGTTTACAAACAGAAACGGGGAAAACTCCAGATTCCACCTTTAAAGGAAGAGAGGAAAACAGAGAAAGAAAGAGACAAAGGACAAGACCAGAAGAAAAGATTTAACATGGGACTGACTTTTACCAACTGGAGACACCTCAGTGCAATTCAAATAACAAGAAAATAACAATAAATAAAAGATAGCAAAATTATAGTTTAGTGAAATGAATTATAGCTTTCAAATTGTGGCTGAAAATAATTATAAAAAAACCCAAACAAAGTGTCCCAGACACAGTAGAGCACCTTTCCCATGAACAGTGGACCAAACTACCCGTCAACAGGTGCAGAAGTCATTTTGAACATCAGAGAAAACACCTGATTGCCTCAAAGTGATGCTCAACAAAATTTTAGCTTTGGAGCCCCATACTTGTTTACTTGTTTTATTTTGTGTGTGTTTGTTTTTAATATTTTTTTCAAAACACAATTCAAAATCAATGTCAAGATTTTCCTAGAATTTTTTATTGATTATTACTTTGGTTAATTTCATCTTATTTCACTGACTGCTGATTTCCCCCCCATTTTTAATTGGAGGGTATGAATAAGTTTGAGAACGACTGTATCTGATGCAGGATGGATGCAGAGTTCGCCGTCATTCAGTCTGCCAAAAGCTCAGTTTCCTCCAGGTAAGACGTGATGCTTTCCTGACACCAGGTTCATATCCAGAGGAATCGCCAACATTAACAGCAACTCCAAACAAAAACTGAAAAACATGGATTGTTTTTTTTTTTTTTGCCTGTTTGCTGTGTTTTTGTGAAATGGAACAAAGGCAAATACGAGTTTCCTGACTAACATCTGTGTTCAATTATTTCACTGTTAAAACTGATAATGGTGACTTTCATCTCAGTTTTGCAAAATATCAGGCGAAGGAAAGGTTATGTTGCAGGACATGAATCAGTAGTTCCCATTTTGCTGTAGCTGTGAGATAAACGTGGCGGTATGGCTCATTCTGCTGCTCTGCATTGTTACTTTATAAGGATTACTCTTGGAGGCTGACTAAAACATGCAGCCAAACAATGATGGATAACTGCATTAGCAAAGTATAGGACATGTCACCACAACAACAATGAATGTTTTATTTCAGGTAACAAAATCCTTTATTTTTCTCTCCTTTTAAAATATGACCATTCAACCTTGACTGCTTTTCGCCCCACCAGTCTTTAATCTGAATGCACACACACAATTTTTTAGATTTCTCTGTATGGATTAGATAAATATCCAAACTGAAAAAAAGCTATTTAACTGCTAATGTATAAAGCTATTTTAATAGTTGACACACTTTTTTTTTTTTTGTTTCACAATTAAGCCTTTGAAAAGACGTGTCCAGTACTTGCCAGTAATTCATAAAAATGGCTTTTGATGCAAGATGATGTCACACAATTTGTTTTCATTCAAGCCAGGATGTTTTTCTAACCTTGAAGTAGTTTTTAGTTACTTTTTTTTTTGTATAAAGCTTCAGGGAAGCAGTTTCTTTAAGGGCCCACAACGCCACTTTTCAACCTTAGAAGGCTGGTCTGAGTAGCTGCTCCGGCAGGTTTTGAGGTCCAAGAAGAGGCTCAGAGGGGACAGGGACTTTTCTGTTGTTGCTCCACAGCTGTGGAATAAGAGAGGCACCTTCACTGTCCACCTGTAAAACTCATCTTAAAACTCTTTTTTTTTCTTTGGCCTTTAATCCCAGCGAGACGTAAGGAAACAAATGTCTTCAACAGAACGCATTTGCTGTAATAAGCAATTAATGAGCAAAATATGCATGATTTAATATGTGCTATTTGAAAGTCTTAGTTAGCAAATATATGATTAAATTGGGCACAGCATAATTCAGCAGTAATTTAGTTCAGTATCTCTAGTTTTACACCCATCAAAACTCCAAATAAGTAATATTTGGAAAAAATTAAATGAATTAAACATACATTAATTTCAGTTTTATCTACAAACAGTGGACCCAAATTTTATGACTCTTTGGCCTTGTGTTTACATGACTGCCTGACTTTAGTCACTTTGACTGATTCCATAGAAATATAACTAAGGATATGGTTTACTTTTTTGATTGTGAAAAACATTGCAGATAGAAACAATGTATGAAGAGGAAATGGGAATGGGGAAAGGTTGATTAAAGAAAAGGAAAAGAGAGAAAGAAAGATTTGATTTTTTATAACTGAGTAGGATAGCAACTTCCAAGAACAAGGTTTATAGATAATCATGATGGCATCAAATATGTATTGATATGGGTGAAAATGTATAAAGAGAAGAAGAGAGAAAGTAGATGAAACAGAGGGAAAAAACTGAGGGGTAAAATTGACAGTGGTTTGTATGGTGATACATAGTAACAATGGTAATAATTATGTATCTGACAAAATTGGAATATGAGGTGATATTTATATAATAGATGGTTTCAAAGTTTACAAACACAGTGAGGTTTTTTGTGGGTGGGGCTTAGCCTGGAGGCAAAGGCAGCCCTAGCTAAGTTACCAAGTGACAGCTAGCAATTTTTGGTGGCATTTCTGAAAATGGAGAGTTTTCAGCCAAGTGTTTCAGTCTCTGAACTCTCAGAAATTTGTTCAGACACTCACTCTACAGACTGTAACGGCTGTTTTTATTAAATAAATGCCAGCATATATATATATATATATATATATATATATATATATATATATATATATATATATATATATATATATATACATGTATAGCCTGAAAAAAAATATAAAATAAATTTTAACAGGATTGACAATGGCATTACGTTTATCTCCAAGCCAATGCAAGCAGCCATTGCGATTGCAAAATACGATCTCTGTGTGGCAACAGTATGTTGGGGACAGTTAGGCTGGTACAGGAGGAAACAGTGGAGTCAACAAGTCCAGCAGCTGCTTCAGAGCCCCGGAGATATTGTTATCCTTCTCAGAAGAGGAGTGACCTGAGAAAAGCAAAAACTGGAGTAAATTTAGGTGAAGTTGTTTTTTCTGCCACTGGGACGACAACCTAGACACACATGATGTGGCTGTTCTGTCCGTATTCCATATTCAACCTTTAAGCTGAAGGAGGTGCTTGCAGTGCCGTAGCTGATACACCTGATCTGTTGTGTGTTATGATGATTTGTTGTATTGCATAAAAGTATAAAACATTTGATGTTTTTAATATTATATTACATTCTAGGGTCTTATTACAGTCATACAGCAGCAGTACTATACAGTATAACTGCAAATGCGGCATTATTGATTATTGTCTCTGTTCAGCCTTTTGTTGTTGGGGGAAAACGACAAACCTTCCTGATCACTGGCTGCATTTGAGATATTAAAAAAGTGCTCCAGAGTCTTGCTCACCATGAGGGGAAGTGGAAAATAAAGTTACATCATTGTGGGTGTACTATTCCTTTAAGGTGTCTGTGCTCTGTCAGCATCCAGGCTTGTTTATGTTCATCAGACACCTTGAGGAATGTAATATATATCGTTCACTGGGCAGAAAATTGTAGGTTAAAGTGGATAGAAAAGCTTGTGGACCTGCATTCTGTAAAATGTAACTGGATAGCCTGAGAAATCCTGCAGTTATGATATACTTTCATAATGCATTCGCTATTTCTATTCCAGTACCGGTGTGCTGTCCTCCCTTCTCCATAGGTTGGGACCCTCAATGCCTTCATGTCTAGCCCTCCAGGCTTTTTCCCCTCCTGTGATAAGTTGCTTTGTGATTTCTTTTTTTACTTTGTTTAAGCTCAGTGTTTCATACCACGGCAAGATCCATGAACTGATGACCTTTGTGTCAAACCTTGCCTGAAGCAAAAACACTTTTGGATTCTATCTGTACTGAGGGGAATTGTGCTCCTGGGTCTTTCCCCTGTAGGGTTACTCAGTCTTTAGAGTTACACAAGCTGGTTTCCAGATGTTGGGAAATGTACCAGCTGAAACTGGGTTGTTGATCATGGTAATACAATATTTCACATCACAAAGAGAGAACAGCAAACCCTGACTCATTCCCAGCATGTCACATACCAGCACTTTAAGTACCACATGCCATAAAGCGTCTCTTTTAATGCCACTTTTGTGAAAAGCTCAGTTGTAATCCAATCCATAAACTTTTCTTTTTCTAAAGTCTTGTATGTACTTAAAGTTCTACTTTAATGTCACCAAACAGAAGAACAAATCAGGAAAACATCAGACAAGACTCTGAATGGATACAAACTGCCCCAAGGTGAAGTCAGATTGGAAAAAATAAGATTCAAGTCAAAATCAAGGTCTTATAAATGAAGGTTTTGGATATTAACTCATTGCTCTCACATGGACTTTGGCTATCTAAAAATGGTAGCAGCTTTCTCTTCCTGCATCACAGATCACTGCATCCGTCCAACCTTGCAAGCAAAGATGTTGTCAGCTTTGACAAAATACTAAATATTCAAATGAGACTGTATGACAGATAATACATGAGTAAGTAAGATTTGGCATCATCTGTTTTTAGGATCAATAGTAGAAAGTTTCCCACATCCACTGAGGATCAGACCAGTTCAGATGCAAAAAGCAAGAAAAGAAAAATTCCCGGAATATCTTTTTGAATCCCGACATTATGGTGACTTCTACTTCTCCTGGAGACTGACATATACAAAGAAATCATTCCCCCTGTGAATCAAAAAAATTGAGGAGAATTTATTCTGGTTTTGTTTACACTGAATGGTACTCATAACAAGACAGAAATGGTCATGTTATAATCATTGTGTGGATGCTGAATGTCCCCAGGCTAAATTTATCACAGAGTTACAAGCTTGTTGCAGTCAGTCTTGTGATTGGTATCACTTTTGTGATTAGGCACAGAGATTAGAGGTTGTCCAGTGGCCTACTGGGACTTTCCTGTCACAGAAAATGCCCAAGGGTCCTGTTGTGTTCGTTTTAACTTGTCCATGACTGATGCAAGCTAAAACAAGCGTGATGTCATGATTTACCTCGCAGAAAAAGCCGGTGATGTAAGAAGAAGCATGTTAAACTTACTGGTTTACAGCATCGTGATGGATAGTCAAGATGCTTTTACATAAATATTTGAATTGTGTTAAGACAGTTTCTTGTCAGGCAGTAGATAGTGGTCACAAATACTCTGCAACATTTCCCCCTCTTTTACTCATTGTTCATCTCTTAACTTTATTGTGATGTGTCTGGGTAATCCCAGGTGGGATGGGTTCTTGTGTCACAGGCACAAAAATAAACTATTTCATTTATTGATTCATTAGTGACCATAAATTTGGTCCAACGGGGTCAGAAATAAATTGATGGAAAAATGTCTCCAGATATTTATCTAAATAGAAGCAATTTCCATTTCACATAAAGCTCTCTGGCCCATCTTTAGCTCTTCTTCTTATAACATAATAATAATGTATTTAATTTGTAAAGCACTTCACATTGTATCACAATCTCAAAGTGCTACAGCAGTAAAACAATGAAATCGATAAAACAATAAAACCACATCAACACACAACCAATAAAACAGTTAAAGGAATAGTACACCCACAGAATGATGTGCCGTCATCTTTTACTCACTTTTTTTTTAAAATATCTCAAATGCATGACAACCATGAGGACAATAACTTACAGGAATACTTACTTTAGCCTTAAATTCAATATATTATACTTAAACATTAAAATTAGTACAGGTAAGTTAAGCTCCTCAATAAAAGAAAAAGTCAAAACTGCTTTTTGTGAACTGTGAGATGTCTAAAATGGTTGGACCCATCAAGGCAAGGGCAAAAATCAGTCATGGTCCAGTTTAACCATAAGCAGGGGAAAGATTGTGATTTAAGAAAAAATTGGTTGAGACTGATGACAAATTTAGAATAAAGAGTTCAGCTGATCTGATTTAATTAAACACAGAACCCACATTGTCTGGGACAGAGAAGTGCAAGTGGCCACTAAGAAGGTATCGCTAAGGAAATTGATAAACTTGCAAGTCAATTTTCCTACTGAAGCACCCCCCCCCCCTTTTTAAACAGGATCCAAATGATTAATGAAAATAGCAGGAACAGCAGATCTCAGCATCCACAGGTGCACAGTGAAACTTGTCAGCTGCAGTTACAGTGAGAATAAGATGTAGCAGAGTACATCTGCTCCCCAGCCTTTCAACTGCAGGGCTGGAGATTCAAATCCATAATGCAGTTTAATGGATTGTCCGAACATGAGGTCATAGATGGCAGAATAGGCTAGAATGTGAACAGAGGGGCTGAATGTCAGCAGAACTGATTTAGTCCGATAAAAATCTGCTTCTACCTCCTGAAGAGAGATTGGAAGCCGTCGTACCAGGAAGGTTTACAAATGTGACTGATGATTAATGAATAAAAACACTTTCCTTCAAGACTCACAACCCATTTCTTCCTTGGACCTCCACATCATCTTTAGTCTTTCCTACTTGGAAACTTGGCATCTTGTGTGATTTGACGAATTTAAGCATAATGTGCATATTTAAGGGCAAAATAAGGGATACCTGCATTCATGGCCTGGCTACCTCTTTCTCCTTCACATTACGGAGCCCATTTTAATTAGAATTTGTTTGATGAATTGTCTGAGGTGGATTTACCAGTTTACACATTGTGCAGATTCCTGTGATCTATTATTCACATAAAACCCCAAATCAGCCCATTTAGATGAAACCTTCAGGTTTTAGGGCCACATAAGAATTCAAGAATTCAAACTGTGGAAGATGTATAACTTAACTCTTCAAATAAAAGAAGACAAAGGAAAGCCTTGCATCATCTCAACAGAATATCAGAAAGACAAATGACATCATTGTCTTCCCACAGGTCCTGAACATTTCTCTGAAGTTCTTCCTTCATTTTCTTCTACCTAGAATTACCATAATTTTATATAAGAGCAAAAACTATTCTGGGCCTACAATAAGACAAGCATAAGAATCTAAATTTAGGTAGGAAGTGAACCCCACCCAACATTGTGTTCCCTCCTGCATTACCTCTTCGCCCAGGCCACTGCAGAGTATGAAATAATTACACAACAATCGCACTAAACATGTATGTAGCTCTACTACAAACTCTCTCCAATCTCCAAAACAGTCTCAAACAGTCCTGTTACAGTTACATTTAAAGGAGAACTTAGTTCTTTTTTCAATCTGGACCTATTTTCTAGCATGAAATAAGATCATTTACTCACCCAGACAGTTTTGGTGCAACTCAAATTCCTTCGGGAGATATTTAGATCCACTCCAGATCAGCGTATATCCAATATAATGGAAGTTATCTGCGTGCAGCCTCTAAATAAGGCATTATCTGCCACAAACTCCTTCATTTCACCAATGTTTTGTTACGAAACATTAGTCGGACCCCCCTGTGAACGTGATGCAGCTTTTTTGTGGTGATTCGTCCTTATTTACAGACTTTTTTACTGCGGCGGCTTTGATGACGTCACTTTTATGCGACACCATAACAAGTAAATGGAGAGACTGTTGGTCAGTTGTCAGTTTCGGTGACAACGAGTTGGAAAGTGATGAGTTCTCCCGTCATCAGGACACATTATTTCAAGGTATAGCCTAAGGATTTTACAATTTCAGGCTATGATAAACTGATTAGTAAACTAATAATTTACATACTATTTATATCAGCAATCCCACACTCCCATTTTCAGGGACAGGTGAGCCAGGCACCCAGTCCCCAGCTACAGTATAAACGCAGGAATTCAGCTCACAGGAAAGAAACTTCAAATCAAGGTACTGATAATGGTCTAAGAAATTAACAATAAAGGCCATGAATATGTAACGTGGTATGAAAGATCCATCCTGCGTTTCACAGCGTCTTCATCATTGGCGCTGAACGAGCGCACATCTGAGAGGGGAGGAGGAGATTGGAGATGCCCAGACTGCATTCCTCTACTTGGTGGATGCTGAATGCTCATCCACATACAGGACTGCACTGCTGCTTAAGCCTGCAGAGTTTGAGGAAATGTTAGGCATTAAGAAGCTGATTTTGCCTTGATTCTGGTCAACTTATCTCACATCTTCAGTCCCCAATAAAGAAGCTCAACAATATAAAAAAAACTAATTCTCCCATCATTTTCCATGCTTTTATTTGAGAAAACTCACTTAAATAAAACAGTTAAAATCAGTTTAAATCCAAAAATAAAATAAAAAAATCAGACAGTAAAAGTTTTATGCCCACTGCAAAGAAGCTTTGTTGAAAGTTTGATAAGGCGATCGGATGCACTTTGTTCATTCTTAACTCAGCTCTTTCCTCTGCTATGCTGCCAATTCCCATTCCCACACTGGCAAACCTTTCATATTAGTCATGACTACACCGCTCTGGTCCTTGTGTTTTATTTCTCATCTAGACAGTATACATCCACGGGTCTTTTAAATCTCACTTCTGCTGTCATTTAGATGGTGCATCACACATCCCTGCTTCACTTTCTCTAGTTTGCAGGAATGGAGCTACCCTGCTTTTATTTGAAATGAATCGTGAAGGTCCTGTTAGTTTCCATGAAGATGAAAGCAGTTTTCTAGTGAAGTATTCACTCTTCTTATGACACACTATTTTGGGCTTCACCTCCTTCTGTCTCTTTGTGGTGTTTCAAAGATGAGCTATAGAATACACACTATGTAGCAACAAGACAGCAGATAAAGCAGAGGAATAATTACTGCTGAAGATAATGAGGTGGAAGCAGGTGTGTTGATGAGGAAACAGAAACAGGTGGTGAAATAGCAGAAGTCAAGACAGGAAGAGAGTGGGTGGGTGTTAAATTTCCCTATCAGGGGCTTTGAAGAATAGAATAGAACTTTATTGATTTAACAAGATTTTTTTTTTCACTGCTGCAGCGGAACACCAGCAATATTTTAATATCACCGAAAGCAGGATATTGCTTCAACATTGTGGAGGAAATGATATTTGTTGTTCAGAGTGCACTTTAGTTTCCTGAATATCCTCATCTCAGCCACCTGCTGACCTCAGTCCAACTCAGTCCCAGTGGTGAAACTCGCTCTTTTTACCAGTTTATTCTGTTTCTGTTCCCAGAATGAACCCCCAGCACATCACACCAAAGAAAAGCAGAGGACACAACTGCCTGGTAAAACATGCACAGGAGAGGTCTGCAGAGGTTAGAGGATTTTAACCTTCTCAGAAAGTGCAGTCTGTTTTTGACCGTTGTTCACCACCTCCATGTGGCTGGACCTGTCTGACACCGTAACCCACCAAACATGGAAGCTGTTTTCTTTGCTACAGACTGTCAACCCTTCGCTAAGTCCTGCCTTAGAACTGCCACTGACCAATTATACATTAGCAACAGTAACTAGCAGAGGCAAACGTTCTCTTCTGGACAAAATGCCGAAGCAGTGCATGCGCATGGGAATTTCAAATTCAAAATATCTTTAACTGAAATTGCAGAGCAATCCATGTTTATGCTGGCAGAAATTAATCGGAAAAGAAAGCTTGTTGGACATAACAGCTTTAGCCATGGGGGGCAGTACTTTATGAAGAGTCAGTTTTGCTGTTATTAAGGGATGTTTGATATAGGCTTTTTTACCGATATCCAATATATCGATGTTGTCCAACTCTTAAATTTCAACATCCAATATCAACTGATACCAATATATGCAAACAACTGTGATGTTGTATCTCCCATATTTTGAGAAATACAACTATATTCTGCTCAGAGAGCAAAGATCCCAAAATATCCTTATCTCAGCCAGACGAGTTCATTTTGGACATCTGGCTGCATATTATCAGATACCAGCAGGTATTAGCCAATGTGGCTAATTCTAATGTTTCTGACAACTTGGTAACTTAACCAACAACTTAAAACCAGACTTATTATAAGCAGCTTCAAAGCAAGTCAGTCTGTAGCAGCAGCAGCAGCTGCACTGTAGTCACATGACTCTAAAAGAAATGCTGGGAAATGAAGTTCTTCCAGGATAACAGGGACTTTTCTCATGCTGGACTGCTGTTAACGGAACATGATCGCTTGAGATTTTTTTTTTAAAAATATTGGCCTAAAAAAACTATACCAATATTTTCCGATATTATTGGCCAAGATCAACCAATAATATCAGACATCCCTACTATTATTTAAACATAATGTCTGGGATGAAATACTTAAAATGCAGACTTTCAAATGTGATATCTGAAATTCGGAAAAGCCAATATTGAACATCCCTACACACTAAAATCTCCTGGGTCAAACTGCTGGATTAAAAGGGATTAACTAATTTCTGGGTTGTTTCAACCCAGCCTTTTGGGTTGTAGGGATAATTACCCAACTTTTGGGTTAAAATAACCCAACATTGTAGTTAATATAACCCAACTTCTGGGTCAAATATTCAATGTGAAAGTTGGGTAAAAAAAAACAAACAACAAAAAAAAAAATCTGGGTAAAAGTAACCAAGAAATTAGCTGGTCCCTTTTTAACCCAGCATAGGAAATAAAATCGGACTCATCGTGGGTTATTTTTGACCCAGGAATTTTTTGTGTGTAGTTAACCAGGTTTCAAAACCTTTTAATGCTTCCTCTTCAGCAAAAATCAATAAAATTGCTCTCACATAAGAATCAAACCAGATTATGCTGGCATTTTCATTCAAACCTTTTTGCCAAAATTCTTGCCATGTTGGTCATTGCAGTGCCTCCCAACTCTTCTCTTGTCTATCACAGGGATCAATCCATTAAAATACTGCTCTGATTAAGAAGTGAGAAGAGTTGCAATTTATCAGAATCATAACTACAAATGGTAGAATGAAGCCATACTTTCTCTGGTGCAATTCAATATTTTTCTTCTAAGTTTATTTTAATTGCCTCTTTCAAATTTATTATTTTTTTGTTTGTTTTTTACCACTGAGCACAACAACTTATTTAGTAGAGAAACATAGCTGATGTGAAGTTGAGGTTATGTCACACAGGACCTGTATTTGTGTTTGTTTCTTTGCCTGCAGCCAGAGTCTGGACAGACTCAGACTCTAACGCCTGATTGGTGTTTCATTCGGCGATAACTTGCTTATCACTGGATGTTCTCTCTGTCCTTCCAAACATCTGTGAGACCTACTAATTGAAACCTGACAGGAGGATCTGGTGCACTAATGTGATCATCTATGCAAGGAACCACGTACACGCTGACATGCGCACACGCAAATCACTTATCTACATACAGATGTACAGGACATACATCCCTGGGGCTGCATGTCTGGATGTCTGTTTTATTTAATAGGAAAGTTTAGATAGTCAGGGCTTAGGGACCACATCTTTTCCCCCAGTACCTTCAGTTGACATCAGCATCCTTGCTCAACTGCTCATAAACTATTTTTTTTTCTTTTTTTAACATCTATCCATCTATTCAGATGTGTTAATTGACATACAGATCTACTTGGACACAAGTTATTATTTAAATCACTCCACTACATGTATGAAATGAGCAATATAATATATAATGCACATTTTTCTTGCTAAGCCTAGTATTTTTACTGCTATGACTTGAAAAATAGCTTGTTGTATGAAACACAGATCTTTGCAAAGATTTTACTTTCTGAACTCTTACATGGTCTTTCATGGAAAAACAGATTATCATAAAGAAAGAATGTTTAATTCAGTACTGCAACACCATGTCTAATCTGTGCATTGATTAAAGCTGGCAGTCTGGTGTAGAAGCATCTAAGGCAGGCAATGCAGATATCATCAGACATCATCCATCACCATCATCTGTGAGTTTGCCACTTGCTGCACGGTCAGAGAAAGTCATAGAGTAGGAGTACACTTCTATCTATAAACTGGATTTATGTATCCACAAGGGCTCACAACTGGACCGTAAATAAATATAGCCCTGTTTCCAATGAGCAGTACAGTATGATTCAGAGGTGTTAAAATGGTCCGGCCTGTTCATGCGAACGTTTCCATTGCAAGTTTATCTTCCGCTGGGCATCTTCCAGGGGTTAAACCAAATCCCCAGGGCATATATCACTAGCAGTGACTGCGTTACGAAGTCATGGCCATAAGTTGTCATCCTGTGGTCAAGCATTATTAAATCATGGCAACAAATAATTAAGACACGCTAAAAACTCCTAGCCTGCTATTTTTGTCCTTATGGGTTAAAAAGGGACCAACTAATTTCTGGGTTACTTCGACCCAGAAAAGTGGTTTGGGTCAACAGTCAAAAGTGGTTGTGCTGGATAATTTTGCTGGCTTAGATTTCCTTTTGTTTTTGTCCATTTTCTGGTATTCTGTCTACAAATAAATACTTTTTAAATCCACTCTCCGTGGTTTTAATGTTACACCCCCTCTCTTCCCTCGCTGATGTGGTAACATCTGGGTTGAAATAACCCAGAAATTACTTGGTCCTTTTTAACCCAGCAGTTTGATTATAACACAATGCAAATTATGTATAAAGCGAATAATAACTAATTGCCACTCAGTATCCAGAAGCTGTTCAAAAAGAGGGAAAAGTGTTATGAACTCAGAGGAAAATGTTAGTAAGCCCAAGGTCCAGACAAACACAAAGATTCACTGTATTTCTGTCATTGGTGTCAAACTGTGGAACTGGTGTCCTGACCACATTAAAAATATAATAATGTATAAGTATAAAAATAAGAAAAATTAATGAAGTATTATGATAAATGATACAATGACATTTGTTTATTTAGTTTAAGTGTTTTATCACGATTGGTGGTATGTTATTGATGCTAATTTTTCTCTGAATTTAAAATTACCCCAGTTTCTTTTATTTTGTATGTTATTCTTGCATGTCAGTGATGGGCAGGCACTATATAAGCTTTAGCTTCTGCCTACACCCTTTCAGTATTCTTTTACTTTTTATTAGTTTGACCCAGGAGTTTTTTGGTGTGCATGGGGGAACTAGATAACTACGGTGGCCCACAGGTGCAAATGCGCTTCATATACAAAAACAACTGCAATAAGAAAATGCAGCATAAACAAAAACACATGCTAAAAGAAAATGCAGCATTTATAAAAACAGATGCAAAAAGAAAATGCAGCATTTATAAAAAACAGATGCAAAAAGAAAATGCAGCATTAATAAAAAAAAAAAACAGATGCAAAACAAAAATGCAGTATTAACAGAAACATCTGCAAAAAGAAAATGCAGCATTAACAAAAACATCTGCAAAAAGAAAATGCAGCATTAACAAAAACACATACAAAAAGAAAATGCAGCATTAACAAAAACACCTGCAAAAAGAAAATGCAGCATTAACAAAAACACCTGCAAAAAGAAAATGCAGCATTAACAAAAACATCTGCAAAAAGAAAATGCAGTATTAACAAAAACATCTGCAAAAAGAAAATGCAGCATTAACAAAAACATCTGCAAAAAGAAAATGCAGCATTAACAAAAACATCTGCAAAAAGAAAATGCAGCATTAACAAAAACATCTGCAAAAAGAAAATGCAGCATTAACAAAAACACCTGCAAAAAGAAAATGCAGTATTAACAAAAACATCTGCAAAAAGAAAATGCAGTATTAACAAAAACACCTGCAAAAAGAAAATGCAGTATTAACAAAAACACATACAAAAAGAAAATGCAGCATTAACAAAAACACATACAAAAAGAAAATGCAGTATTAACAAAAACATCTGCAATAACAAAAAACACCTGCAAAAAGAAAAAGCTGCATATTAACCTAACTGACAACGGAAGTGCTCCAGGCCTCTAGGGGGAGCAGTGAGTATAAGCCTATGTTTTAAGCCCGAGAGACCGTGGGCTGGCAGCTAGACTGCGCGAGACCTGACATGATGGTACACACTCAGGTACAGTGGGTGGCGGTATGCTATGGCGTTTAATTTCCGCCAAAAGTCCACTAGGGGGCGCTTATCACACTACACGCGTGGACTGGAGACAATAGTTTTATTCAGCACGAGCGTGTTATACACTCCACGAACGTGTGTGATGCTCCACGGGCGCACTGAACGTCCCATGCGCGCAATTCAGAGACCACGAGCGCTACTGCTGCAGGCACAATACACGACACACGCACGTGACTTACAGCTGTCAACCTGCTCGCTCGCTGAGTCGATCTGCGCGCTCGTGTGGAACTTTGCCTTCCCCTGCCCCCCCCCCCCCATGGGTAGAAAAAAACCACTGAAATGTTAACCTGCATATGATTGGCCACTTTCCTGTTAGTCCCGCCCCGTGACCTTCGTCGCCGGCCGCTGGCTTCCGCTTCCACCACAGGCAGCTCTGCGCATCCAGGTCGGCTGAGTCGGAGTTTGGTGAGTAAACTTTTAAGAACTTTAGCAAATGTTTATGTTCATTGTTGCAGTGGGATTATACATGTATTCACAATAATACTTAGGCTGGCAAAAGACGAATCAATAGTTTAACAGGTTCGGTAGCTAAACTTTGTGCTAACGTGTTTGGTGCTAACATTTAGCTGCCCTCCGCTAAGGAAACCAGCTGAGGATGTCAACAGCCTAAAATCCAGTTGAGACAGGTGTCGTGCCAAAGTAGTTATCCCCGACAGAAGTCGTATCCCCTCAGTTGTGTATTGCACAATGACAGTTGGTAGGAACCCCTAACTCTTACCGCTAACCCTAAGCTAAAAGGGGATACAAATCGTAGCAGACTGAGATGTGTATCCCCTGTGTAACTGTAGTAAATAAATGACAAACTCCCCAATATTTACAGCAGTATTTATGGTTGATATTTGTTGGCAGGATATAATGTAAACTATATAAACAGGGGATACACATCGTACCAGACTGAGTTACACTACCTGTTACGATGTGTATCCCCTGTGTAACTAGTAAATGAAGAACAAAGTCCTCCATATTTACAGCAGTATACAGAAATCATACAGTCATTTACAGCACTTAAAATGATGTCTTTGCAAGCCTTTAATAATGCCTGACCATTCAATTCTTCTGATATGTCAAAAAAAAAAAAAGAAAAGAAAGAAAAAAAAACCCATTTGGGGTATACAGTACAGTGATGCAGAATCATTTTGCCTAGAATAGGGCAATGAAATATTACATCTTATATTGTTACATTTTAATTTTCTTCATATTAAATTATGAATTAGTTATAAGAAGTAAACATAAGTGTCATTTAAATAACTGCAAAATGTCTTATGTGAGTACTCAAGTAATCATAAATTTGTAATTGTTTACTAATTTGATAGTTGCAACCTTAATGATTTTCTCTATTAATTCACACATTTAAAAAAAAAATGTTGTAGATGGATGCAGATTTAATTCCTTTGTCTCCTCAATACAGCGACGAGGGATCAGCAAGACACTGAAAGGAAGCGAACAACTTTTTGCAAGACCTGCAAAACCTGGAAGACCAAGGTAAACACAAACCAACTTTATGCCTCATAGATACCATTCACAAACACACACAAAAACATTTTCACTAAAGAATGTATTTTAAAAAGGAAATTTTAATGTGTATTTTATTGTTGACACAAGCTCTCAAGATAACTTCAGGTAACAATTTGTGTTAATTTATAAAGTTATGTTTCACCTAATCATTAAATGTGAAGGGGAAAAACAGTTGCTAAAAACTGGTCGATCGAAATTCAAATATAACTTCTACCTTTTTGTCTACATTGTCTTCTTTCGATTAGCTTTGTACCAAAAAAAGAAAGTTGACAATCACATCAGCTGAGACTCAAGATGTACAGGTGGTCATGTTCAATGAATAAGACTTATATTGAAAAGTTTACTTATTTCAGTGACTAAAACTGATTTAGTGTTGGTAGGCTGATCATATCGAACATCCCTAGTTTAAAAATATACACAATCTAGGCCAGTGGTTCTCAACCTTTTTTCCAGCAAAGTACCCCTTATGAAATATATTTTTAGCCAAGTACCCCCCCATGTACCTCAAACATTTTTGGCTAATTTATTATTATTTTTGTTTTGTTACAAAAATAAAGCTCTTTTTCATCCGCGTCAGGTTTATTGACATGGAACTGTGCAAAACAATGGTAACTTTGTGCTCTTTTAATTATATAGACAGAAGACAAAGATAAGGACATGAATGTAATATCTTCAGTTGGATTTATAGTAACTTCAACCATGACTACACTGTTAGTGCTGTCAAGATGACTGTGACTGATGGATGATGCTATTTGGTTCATACCAAGTTGGGTCAAACAGTATTGGTTTGTGGGAGACAGTTATTTTGTTGGGATAATGTGTGAAACTAAGTTTTAATTTAGTTTATGAATGTACACTTACATTTATTGATATCTTAGAAATCTTCATGAAGTTATCATTTAAAAAACAAACAAACATGGATATTAAAATATTTTATGTACCCCCTGCAATGCCTTAAAGTACCCACGGGGATACACCTACCCTCATTTGATGAACCGTGATCTAGACAACTGTGCAAGGATGAGTACAATACTTAAAGAAGCACAACTGAGAGTAAACTATGACCTTTGGCCCATTCTGTGGTAAAATACATTACTCAAACACTATTAAAGTAAAAGTTCAGGTGATGTAAACCAGTGATCACCAATCCCGGTCCTCAAGGACCGGTATCCTGCTGGTTTTCCAGGTCTCCCTGCTGCAGCACACCAGAGTCAGACTTGGCCAACCCCCGGCCCTGCCTCCCTTTGGTGCAGGCTGGTGTGAGGGGGTGAGGTGGAGGGTGACGGGCGCCCTGGAAAAGGAGAGAGCGGGACAGATGGGGGGGAGGGGCGGGGGGGGTCCTGAGTTGGGGGGGGGGGTGTCTCGGGGGGTGGGGTGCTGCTCCCGGGGGGCCGGGGGGGGGGGGGGGGGGGGTGGGGGGTGGATTGGGCCTTAGACAAGCTCTGGACAACTCTGCTAATTAGTCAATGATTTCAATCAGGTGTGTTGCAGCAGTGAGACATGGAATACTTGCAGGATACCGGTCCGTGAGGACCAGGATTGGGGATCCCTGATGTAAACAACTTCTAAAAAGTAAAATTGTAATTAACTGTGGTGATACAAGTAAATAACTAGTCCACCCCTGAAAAATTACAGTGAATGTTAAAATTCAAAACAGCTGTGAATGGTGGGACTTTTTTCCTGTTGTTTTTAAGGAGTTTTATCTCATTTGAACATATAGTAATGCTGCACAACCCTGTTTACACAAATATGGGATCATTTGGCTTGCATTAAAATGTGGAAAGTGTTGCTTATTTGTTGTCAAATTGCAGTTCCACATAGAAACATTATCATGGTTCTCTCTGTCAGGATTTCCAAGAGCCAGACATCGACTGGGATGTTGCAGCAGAGTACCAACCAGATCTGGAAGATGCAGTTGTGGTCCTGGAGTTTGACAGCCCCCTCACTGAAGAGCAGCACACTGTGCTGAAGTTGCTGTTGTCTCAAAATCGGGGGGTGTATAGACACTAAAGAACTTTATCTATTGTGCAGAGAATATAATGCTGCCTTGTCAGATTTGTGTATTTGATGCAAAAAGCTCAAGAGATCAGTTCCAATGCTTTATTGCTGTTATGAAAAAATACATGTACGTGTTTTAGAAATTGCTATAAACCCAACTTTGTTCAGTTATCTTGTAAGATTCTAGTTCTGAATCTATTAGTGGCACATGTGCCGAGCCTGAAACACACTGGAAAAATCCTTGCACTAACAACAGCTTTGCTCCACAGCCATTTGATGGGTTCCCATCTTGATAGTCTGTTCCTGAAGGTTAAAAAAAAACAAGAAAAGGAAATATCACAATATGTCAAAAACCCACTGTAGGCACTGATTAAGAGACAATTATTGTGTGGTCTTATTAGTGTGTAATGGCTATCTGTTTACAACAGTAAGATAATTTAAATTTCCTTTTTAAAATACATTCTTTAGTGAAAATGTTTTTGTGTGTGTTTGTGAATGGTATCTATGAGGCATCAAGTTGGTTTGTGTTTACCTTGGTCTTCCAGGTTTTGCAGGTCTTGCAAAAAGTTGTTCACTTCCTTTCAGTGTCTTGCTGATCCCTCGTCGCTGTATTGAGGAGACAAAGGAATTAAATCTGCATCCATCTACAAAAAAAATCTTTTTTTTAAATGTGTGAATTAATAGAGAAAATCATTAAGGTTGCAACTATCAAATTAGTAAACAATTACAAATTTATGATTACTTGAGTACTCACATAAGACATTTTGCAGTTATTTAAATGACACTTATGTTTACTTCTTATAACTAATTCATAATTTAATATGAAGAAAATTAAAATGTAACAATATAAGATGTAATATTTCATTGCCCTATTCTAGGCAAAATGATTCTGCATCACTGTACTGTATACCCCAAATGGGTTTTTTTTTTCTTTCTTTTCTTTTTTTTTTTTTTTTGACATATCAGAAGAATTGAATGGTCAGGCATTATTAAAGGCTTGCAAAGACATCATTTTAAGTGCTGTAAATGACTGTATGACTTCTGTATACTGCTGTAAATATGGAGGACTTTGTTCTTCATTTACTAGTTACACAGGGGATACACATCGTAACAGGTAGTGTAACTCAGTCTGGTACGATGTGTATCCCCTGTTTATATAGTTTACATTATATCCTGCCAACAAATATCAACCATAAATACTGCTGTAAATATTGGGGAGTTTGTCATTTATTTACTACAGTTACACAGGGGATACACATCTCAGTCTGCTACGATTTGTATCCCCTTTTAGCTTAGGGTTAGCGGTAAGAGTTAGGGGTTCCTACCAACTGTCATTGTGCAATACACAACTGAGGGGATACGACTTCTGTCGGGGATAACTACTTTGGCACGACACCTGTCTCAACTGGATTTTAGGCTGTTGACATCCTCAGCTGGTTTCCTTAGCGGAGGGCAGCTAAATGTTAGCACCAAACACGTTAGCACAAAGTTTAGCTACCGAACCTGTTAAACTATTGATTCGTCTTTTGCCAGCCTAAGTATTATTGTGAATACATGTATAATCCCACTGCAACAATGAACATAAACATTTGCTAAAGTTCTTAAAAGTTTACTCACCAAACTCCGACTCAGCCGACCTGGATGCGCAGAGCTGCCTGTGGTGGAAGCGGAAGCCAGCGGCCGGCGACGAAGGTCACGGGGCGGGACTAACAGGAAAGTGGCCAATCATATGCAGGTTAACATTTCAGTGGTTTTTTTCTACCCATGGGGGGGGGCAGGGGAAGGCAAAGTTCCACACGAGCGCGCAGATCGACTCAGCGAGCGAGCAGGTTGACAGCTGTAAGTCACGTGCGTGTGTCGTGTATTGTGCCTGCAGCAGTAGCGCTCGTGGTCTCTGAATTGCGCGCATGGGACGTTCAGTGCGCCCGTGGAGCATCACACACGTTCGTGGAGTGTATAACACGCTCGTGCTGAATAAAACTATTGTCTCCAGTCCACGCGTGTAGTGTGATAAGCGCCCCCTAGTGGACTTTTGGCGGAAATTAAACGCCATAGCATACCGCCACCCACTGTACCTGAGTGTGTACCATCATGTCAGGTCTCGCGCAGTCTAGCTGCCAGCCCACGGTCTCTCGGGCTTAAAACATAGGCTTATACTCACTGCTCCCCCTAGAGGCCTGGAGCACTTCCGTTGTCAGTTAGGTTAATATGCAGCATTTTCTTTTTGCAGGTGTTTTTTGTTATTGCAGATGTTTTTGTTAATACTGCATTTTCTTTTTGTATGATGTTTTTGTTAATGCTGCATTTTCTTTTTGTATGTGTTTTTGTTAATGCTGCATTTTCTTTTTGTATGTGTTTTTGTTAATGCTGCATTTTCTTTTTGTATGTGTTTTTGTTAATACTGCATTTTCTTTTTGCAGATGTTTTTGTTAATACTGCATTTTCTTTTTTCAGATGTTTTTGTTAATGCTGCATTTTCTTTTTGCAGGTGTTTTTGTTAATGCTGCATTTTCTTTTTGCAGATGTTTTTGTTAATGCTGCATTTTCTTTTTGCAGATGTTTTTGTTAATGCTGCATTTTCTTTTTGCAGGTGTTTTTGTTAATGCTGCATTTTCTTTTTGCAGATGTTTTTGTTAATGCTGCATTTTCTTTTTGCAGATGTTTTTGTTAATGCTGCATTTTCTTTTTGCAGATGTTTTTGTTAATGCTGCATTTTCTTTTTGTATGTGTTTTTGTTAATGCTGCATTTTCTTTTTGTATGTGTTTTTGTTAATACTGCATTTTCTCTTTGCAGATGTTTTTGTTAATGCTGCATTTTCTTTTTGCAGATGTTTTTGTTAATACTGCATTTTCTTTTTGCAGATGTTTTTGTTAATGCTGCATTTTCTTTTTGCAGATGTTTCTGTTAATACTGCATTTTTGTTTTGCATCTGTTTTTTTTTTTATTAATGCTGCATTTTCTTTTTGCATCTGTTTTTTATAAATGCTGCATTTTCTTTTTGCATCTGTTTTTATAAATGCTGCATTTTCTTTTAGCATGTGTTTTTGTTTATGCTGCATTTTCTTATTGCAGTTGTTTTTGTATATGAAGCGCATTTGCACCTGTGGGCCACCGT
>JALJCO010001409.1:0-29108 GCA_023101725.1 Atherinomorus stipes
GGTAGGTGTGGACGGTAGAGGGAGGAGAGTGTTGGGGGTGGAGAGAGGAGTGAGTGTGGGTATGTAAGGTCGGAGAGCGGAGTGGGTGGGTGTATGTGTGTGTGTGGGGGGTACATGGAGGTGTTGGGTAGGGCTGGGCGGTGTGGGCGGAGGTTCGTACTCTCGGTATTCGTGCCGGGCATCTTGGTGTCGGTGTGGTGCGGTGTGGCTGCGGGTTGGTTGGGGGCCGGGCGCTTTGGTGGGGGTGCGGTTTTGTTTGTGGCTTCCGGGGCTTTTTGTGCGGGGCGGGCGCAGGGGGGATCTGTATCCTGTATGTGGTTGCTCTTGCGGTATTGATGTCTTGGGTGCCTGTGTCTCGATGTGGGGGCGGTGACGGTATATCTTTCAGCCCTAGTGTTGGGGTAGGTGTGTGGGGGAGTGTGTGTGCGAGCGTGGTGGCGGGGTAGGGGGGTGGTAGAGGTGGTGGCGCCCTGGTGTCAGGTGTATGGGGCAGGGACTTTGGGGTGGGGGCTGGCCTGCCCTGGGGGGCGTCGTCTGGGGGGTCCGGTCCTCCTGGGTTTCGGTTGGGCCGCCCGGGTCCGGGGGGGGGGATGGCTGCTCCTGGGCGCTTGGGCCCTGGGCCCGGCGCTGTCTCCGCTCCGGGGGACGCCCGGCGCCCGGTGGGGTCGGCAGCTGCTGGTCTTGGTCCGCTTGGGCCTGGGCCTCCAGACTGCGGGGGCTCCGGCTGGGGCCGCCTTTTGCCGCCCTTCGGGGGATGCATGTCCGCTCTTTGGGGGGGTAGCTGGGATCTGGGCCTCTGGGTGGCTGCTGGGGGCCTGGGTCGTGAGCCTTGCGGGCTTCCTTCTCCTTGCGGAGACGAGGCTGCATCTGCATGACTGTATCACCATGGAGCACCCTTTATTATGCATGTTGACACTGAGACACTACTTCCCATTGCGATGACTAGGTTGTACCTCTTCTCTACTTCCCATTGCGCTGACTAGGTTGTACCTCTTCTCTGCGTAGTTCTGCGTGTGTTTGTGTGTGTTTGTATGATCTGAGGATATTTAAGCCACCTGCAGGTCCTCCTGTAGGGGATTGCTTGTTTTGTTTTCCAACAGAGACCTTGGTTGTTTAGGGATCGCGGTACAGATGTACCAGTGAACTGTGTAAGTGGATTCATGTTTTCTCTCCTCTCTCTCTTCCTCTTCCTTACTCCTCTCTCTCTGTTTCACTTTCTATCATTACCTCTGTTAACTTTCATCTCTCCCTTGTCAGGCCCAGCAGTATGAAATGGAATGGTGTAATAGACAAATGTTTAAATAAAGAAATAAAATGAACTAGAACTGCAAACAGTTATCAAGGGTTCCAAGCCCATCCACGCACCGCCTTCTCTGGCCCCGCCTTCCCTGGCCCCGCCTTCTCTGGTCCTGCCTCACCTTGTCCCGCCTCATGTAATTTAACATTGAATGTCATTTATAGCCCTCTATGAACAAAGGTGATCTAGTGATGTGCATGACAACCTCTTGTCTTCAGTTATGTTATAGGCAGTAGCCCACTTGAGTTTTCACAGTACTCCCTCTTTACAGTTAATTTCTTGAAATATAACCAATACTCATATAGCTGTTTCATGATCAAGTGGTTAAAAAGCAGTCTTTGGTCTCCCCTGTGCAACAGTGCCTTGAATTCCCCAATTGCAATATCTCTGTGAAAAAAGCTTTAACTGGGATTTTCAACTTGTACTCATCTGATCTTTAAAATTTCAACTGGATGGGGTAGCTGGTGTCTAAACTAAGAAGTGTAAGGGGATTAGAAGCAGCATATGGTCTCCCCTGTGAAACAGTAGCTTAATTTCCCCAATTGCAATATCTGCACGAGAAGAGCTTAAACTGGGATTTTTAACTTTTACTAAACGCCCCTGCGTGAGATGAGCACCTAGGATTAGAAAATCGTTCATAAAACAGGCCCATGTCATCCAATCGCAACCATATTATTGGAATATACTCAGAGGGGCTATCTACGTACCTTGGGAGTGGCGTCCATATTGGATCAGCAGTTTTCCAAATAAAAAAAATTCAGGATTATAGCACCCCCTAGATTTTGAAAATATTTTCCTGTGGTATATCTGTATAAAATCAAGTTCCCCTCGTGGTTTCCCAATGTGATGCAATTATCTGTTGTTGTTTCTGAGATATGGTCTTTTAAGTTTTTAGCTAGTTTTTCAAAAATGTTTGCTCATGCATAACTTTGCAACGGAGCGACCAATCAAAAATCGCTCCGACTAGTTGTTTTCACTATGTCCTTAGTTTATGTGGTGCGATTTTCAGCCCTACTCAGCATGAAAACCTGTTGTCTTTAATTTTGGTACAGCATGAAGTTTGTGTGTTTGGGTAATGTTGAGTGAGTTTTCAGGAAAATGTCTAACACCTGCAGAATTGTGGTTCTCGCGGACCAGCACTGGACACCCGTGTTGTTGACCAACATTCACAGAAAACTAACAGCCACCAACCACTCCAGATCCTCTGCTCTCAAACTTCACCACAAGCCTTACAATACAATAGGACTTCTGTTTTAACAGATGTTCCTACACATTCGCACATGCACACACATCTGTGGCGATATGTTTGCTCCAGCAGGACTGACCACATACTTCAATTAGAATAATCAATGTCTTATCCATGTAAAAATGAAGACAAACACACTACAAATCCCGCGGTGAATATCAGACATCAATATTTAAACATCCAGCTGGACGTCCGTGAGTCTGGCCTGCCAACCACGACCAGGATCTTCTCCTCCTGTTCTTTCACTGTTCTCAGTGTCTGAAGATCTGCCATCGCGCACCTCATTCACACACTCCCCAGCTGCATGCATGTTAGTGGCTCATCCCAATTGAAGGTTTATGTGCCCCTGGAAAACTGACAAGTTACATTTGACTTGCAAGGAAAAAAACATGTGTAACACTGTACCTGGTGACTCTAAGACAGATGTGTTGTCTAATTAGTAACTGGATGCTTCCAAGAGTTTGTAGCTTGATGGAGAAAAAAGTGAAAAAATGTGATGGGATCAGAGAAGTTTCAAACCATCTGAACTGGGCTTGGAGGGTGTCACAATCCTGCCTTCTCTCACTGCAAGATGGGTTTGTGGCTCTGAGGATCACAATTTTTATTTCCATTCCGGTATCGTTACAGCCCTATATATAAATGATCAATGACATAACCATGTAAAAATGAAGACAAACAGGACAGATGCAGATGTGAACTTTAGACAACATTGATATATTGCAGGATTAAAAATCTTTGCCAAACTGCTTGGAATTCATGAGATATATCTTGACATTAACTGTAACAAGATTGTTTTTTATAGATTTATCTGTTATGGAAATCCTTGTGTTGCACAAATTTGCATATTTCAACAAAAACTTAGCCTGTAAAAAAAATTTAGAGTGATAGTTGGCTGGATTCAAATGTTCAGCATGATTAAAGGAATATCTCCATCACATTTAGGCTGTCTAGGACAAACAGCTGACTTTTAATGATGTAATAATGAAAATCGGAGTATGGCCCACTCATAAAACATTCCCACTTTGTCCAATCATAACCATCATCTAGGAATCAGCACAGAGTGATGATATGAACATACACAGTGAGTTTCATACATATCTGATCAATCATTTGTGAAATATAAAAAGTGTTACAGCGCCCCCTAGATTTAAAAAATTTCCATTATGCTACATGAGTAGATAGTAACATTCCCTTGTTGGTGTAGGAGTTTCATGGAAATATCTGATGTGGTTTTAAAGTTATGGCCTTTGAAGTATGTAGCTAGCATTGGTAAAATGTTTCAACACGCATAATTCCGCAACGGAAAAAAAATTCCAACAATCGCTCTGATCAGTCTTTTTCTCTTGGTATCTACTTTGTGTGGTACAATTTTCAGTTGGATCGGGGTAAAACTCTAGGACGTGTAAAAAAAACAATGTTTTGCATATTTTGCACTGTAGCAAAAAAAAATTATAGGCGGAAATGGGCGTGGCCTATGTCATAAAATTCAGGAGGGTCCAAGGAATCTGGGGATATAAGGCACTTAAATTTACTCCAAGCCGTTTTCGAGCTAGAGGCCAAAACGTGCTACCCAATGGTATAGCGCCACCTAGTGTCTGACATGAGTTTTTTCTCTTTTATAATTTCACAAACATTTTCTTCTACCATCCCTGTAAGTGGCTATATAAATCCACCTTTGCTTTGGCCTCTCTGGCCATTTTTGTTGGGTCAGGGGAAGAAAAATAGCGGTCCAGGGCCCCTCGGCTGATTTCCGCCCCTGGGTTACAAAATCGCTAATAAAACACGCCCACGTGGTCCAATCCTAACCATCTTCTAGAAATATGCTCAGAGGGTCACTATCTACGTACCCTGAGTGCGGCGTGCAGATCGGAACAGCGGTTTTCCCAATATAAAAAAATCAGGATAACAGCGCCCCCTAGATTTGAAAAATTTCCTCCTTCGGTACATTTGTAGAAAATCAAGTTCCGCACTAGGGTTTTGAAGCTCATGAAATTATCTGTTGTCGTTTCTGAGATATGACCTTTTAAATTTTTTGTTAGTTTTTCAAAAATGTTTGTTTGCGCATAACTTCGTAACAAAACAATATTTTTAAAAAGTGCTTCCTTACGTTTGTTTGTCTTGGTCTGTAGTTTATATGGTACATTTTTCAGCCTGATCGGGCAAAAATCCTAGGACTAGTTCACAAAAATAGGTTTTGCATATATCGCCCCCTAGCGAAAAATTTTTATAGGCGCAAATGGGCGTGGCCTATATCAGGAGATGCAGGAGGGTCCAAGGAATCTGGGGATCCAAGTCCCATAAATTTATTCCAAGCGGTTCTCAAGCTACAGTCTAAAAAGTTTGACCCTCTGGTATAGCGCCCCCTAGTGTCCGAGATGTGTCATTGCGCTTAAATCTCTACATGAACCACTTTTGTACCAGCCTATATATATGGCTATATTACAGCGTGTTTAGTTTTGGCTCCCCAGATACTTTTCACCGGGAAGAAAAATAATAATAACTAGAACTGCAAGCAGTTATCACGGGTTCCAAGCCCATCCACGTACCGCCTTCTCTGGCCCCGCCTTCCCTGGCCCCGCCTTCTCTGGTCCTGCCTCACCTTGTCCCGCCTCACGTAATTTAACATTGAATGTCATTTATATATGTCATATATAAAGGTGATCTAGTGATGTGCATGACAACCTGTTGTCTTCAGTTATGTTATAGGCAGTAGCCCACTTGACTTTTCACAGTATTCCCTCTTTACAGTTCATTTCTTGAAATATAACCAATACTCATATAGCTGTTTCATGATCAAGTGGTTAAAAAGCAGTCTTTGGTCTCCCCTGTGCAACAGTAGCTTGATTTCCCGAATTGTAATATCTCTGTGAAAAAAGCTTTAACTGGGATTTTCAACTTGTACTAATCTGATCTTTAAAATTTCAACTGGATGGGGTAGCTGGTGTCTGAAATAAGAAGTGTAAGGGGATTAGAAGCAGCATGTGGTCTCCCCTGTGAAACAGTAGCTTAATTTCCCCAATTGCAATATCTGCACGAGAAAAGCTGTTTGGGTAATGTTGAGTGAGTTTTCAGGAAAATGTCTAACACCTGCAGAATTGTGGTTCTTGAGGACCAGCACTGGACACCCTTGTTGTAGACCTACATTCACAGAAAACTAACAGCCACCAACCACTCCTGATCCTCCGTTCTCAAACTTCACCACAAGCCTTACAATACAATAGGACTTCTGTTTTAACAGATGTTCCAACACATTCGCACATGCACACACATCTGTGGCGATATGTTTGCTCCAGCAGGACTGACCACATACTTCAATTAGAATAATCAATGTGTTATCCATGTAAAAATGAAGACAAACACACTACAAATCCCGCGGTGAACATCAGACATCAATATTTAATCATCCAGCTGGACGTCCGTGCGTCTGGCCTGCCAACCACGACCAGGATCTTCTCCTCCTGTCCTTTCACTGTTCTCAGTGTCTGAAGATGTGCCATCGCGCACCTCATTCACACACTCCCCAGCTGCATGCATGTTAGTGGCTCATCCCGATTGAAGGTTTATGTGCCCCTGGAAAACAAGTTACATTTGACTTGCAAGGAAAAAAACATGTGTAACACCGTACCTGGTGACTCTAAGACAGATGTGTTGTCTAATTAGTAACTGGATGCTTCCAAGAGTTTGTAGCTTGATGGAGAAAAAAGTGAAACAATGTGATGGGATCTGAGAAGTTTCAAACCATCTGAACTTGGCTTGGAAGGTGTCACCATCCTGCCCTCTCTCACTGCAAGATGGGTTTGTGGCTCTGAGGATCACAATTTTTATTTCCATTCGGGTATCGTTACAGCCCTATACATAAATGATCAATGACATAACCATGTAAAAATGAAGACAAACAGGACAGATGCAGACGTGATCTTTAGACAACATTGATATATTGCAGGATTAAAAATCTTTGCCAAACTGCTTGGACATCATGAGATATATCTTGACATTAACTGTAACAAGATTGTTTTTTATGGATTTATCTGTTATGGAAATCCTTGTGTTGCGCAAATTTGCATATTTCAACAAAAACTTAGCCTGTAAAAAAATTTAGAGTGATAGTTGGCTGGATTCAAACGTTCAGCATGATTAAAGGAATATCTCCATCACATTTAGGCTGTCTAGGACAAACAGCTGACTTTTAATGATGTAATAATGAAAATCGGAGTATGGCCCACTCATAATACATTCCCACTTTGTCCAATCATAACCATCATCTAGGAATCAGCACAGAGTGATGATATGAACATACACAGTGAGTTTCATACATATCTGATCAATCGTTTGTGAAATATAAAAAGTGTTACAGCGCCCCCTAGATTTAAAAAATTTCCATTATGCTACATGAGTAGATAATAACATTCCCTTGTTGGTGTAGGAGTTTCATGGAAATATCTGATGTGGTTTTAAAGTTATGGCCTTTGAAGTATGTAGCTAGCGTTGGTAAAATGTTTCAACACGCATAATTCCGCAACGGAAAAAAATTCCAACAATCGCTCTGATCAGTCTTTTTCTCTTGGTATCTACTTTGTGTGGTACAATTTTCAGTTGGATCGGGGTAAAACTCTAGGACGTGTAAAAAAAACAATGTTTTGCATATTTTGCACTGTAGCAAAAAAAAAATTATAGGCGGAAATGGGCGTGGCCTATGTCATAAAATTCAGGAGGGTCCAAGGAATCTGGGGATATAAGGCACTTAAATTTACTCCAAGCCGTTTTCGAGCTAGAGGCCAAAACGTGCTACCCAATGGTATAGCGCCACCTAGTGTCTGACATGAGTTTTTTCTCTTTTATAATTTCACAAACATTTTCTTCTACCATCCCTGTAAGTGGCTATATAAATCCACCTTTGGTTTGGCCTCCCTGGCCATTTTTGTTGGGTCAGGGGAAGAAAAATAGCGGTCCAGGGCCCCTCGGCTGATTTCCGCCCCTGGGTTACAAAATCACTAATAAAACACGCCCACGTGGTCCAATCCTAACCATCTTCTAGAAATATGCTCAGAGGGTCACTATCTACGTACCCTGAGTGCGGCGTGCAGATCGGACCAGCGGTTTTGCCAATATAAAAAAATCAGGATAACAGCGCCCCCTAGATTTGAAAAATTTCCTCCTTCGGTACATTTGTAGAAAATCAAGTTCCGCACTAGGGTTTTGAAGCTCATGAAATTATCTGTTGTCGTTTCTGAGATATGACCTTTTAAATTTTTAGTTAGTTTTTCAAAAATGTTTGTTTGCGCATAACTTCGTAACAAAACAATATTTTTAAAAAGTGCTTCCTTACGTTTGTTTGGCTTGGTCTGTAGTTTATATGGTACATTTTTCAGCTTGATCGGGCAAAAATCCTAGGACAAGTTCACAAAAATAGGTTTTGCATATATCGCCCCCTAGCAAAAAATCTATCTAGGCGCAAATGGGCGTGGCCTACGTCAGGAGATGCGGAAGGGTCCAAGGAATCTGTGGATCCAGGTCCCATAAATTTATTCCAAGCGGTTTGGGAGCTAGAGGCCAAAACGTACTACCCCCTGGTATAGCGCCCCCTAGTGTCCGACATGTGTCATTCCGCTTAAATCTCTACATGAACCACTTCTGTACCAGCCTATATATGTGGTTATATTAATGCGTGTGTAGTTTTGGCTCCCCAGATACTTTTCACAGAGAAGAATAATAATAATAATAATAAACTAGAACTGCAAGCAGTTATCACGGGTTCCAAGCCCATCCACGCACCGCCTTCTCTGGCCCCGCCTTCCCTGGCCCCGCCTTCTCTGGTCCTGCCTCACCTTGTCCCGCCTCACGTAATTTAACATAGAATGTCATTTATATCCCTCTATGAACAAAGGTGATCTAGTGATGTGCATGACAACCTGTTGTCTTCAGTTATGTTATAGGCAGTAGCCCACTTGAGTTTTCACAGTACTCCCTCTTTACAGTTAATTTCTTGAAATATAACCAATACTCATATAGCTGTTTCATGATCAAGTGGTTAAAAAGCAGTCTTTGGTCTCCCCTGTGCAACAGTAGCTTGATTTCCCCAATTGCAATATCTCTGTGAAAAAAGCTTTAACTGGGATTTTCAACTTGTACTAATCTGATCTTTAAAATTTCAACTGGATGGGGTAGCTGGTGTCTAAAATAAGAAGTGTAAGGGGATTAGAAGCAGCATATGGTCTCCCCTGTGAAACAGTAGCTTAATTTCCCCAATTGCAATATCTGCACGAGAAAAGCTGTTTGGGTAATGTTGAGTGAGTTTTCAGGAAAATGTCTAACACCTGCAGAATTGTGGTTCTCGAGGACCAGCACTGGACACCCTTGTTGTAGACCAACATTCACAGAAAACTAACAGCCACCAACCACTCCAGATCCTCTGTTCTCAAACTTCACCACAAGCCTTACAATACAATAGGACTTCTGTTTTAACAGATGTTCCTACACATTCGCACATGCACACACATCTGTGGCGATATGTTTGCTCCAGCAGGACTGACCACATACTTCAATTAGAATAATCAATGTGTTATCCATGTAAAAATGAAAACGAACACACTACAAATCCTGCGGTGAACATCAGACATCAATATTTAATCATCCAGCTGGACGTCTGTGCGTCTGGCCTGCCAACCACGACCAGGATCTTCTCCTCCTGTCCTTTCACTGTTCTCAGTGTCTGAAGATGTGCCATCGCGCACCTCATTCACACACTCCCCAGCTGCATGCATGTTAGTGGCTCATCCCGATTGAAGGTTTATGTGCCCCTGGAAAACTGACAAGTTACATTTGACTTGCAAGGAAAAAAACATGTGTAACACTGTACCTGGTGACTCTAAGACAGATGTGTTGTCTAATTAGTAACTGGATGCTTCCAAGAGTTTGTAGCTTGATGGAGAAAAAGTGAAACAATGTGATGTGATCTGAGAAGTTTCAAACCATCTGAACTGGGCTTGGAAGGTGTCACGATCCTGCCTTCTCTCACTGCAAGATGGGTTTGTGGCTCTGAGGATCACAATTTTTATTTCCATTCGGGTATCGTTACAGCCCTATATATAAATGATCAGTGACATAACCATGTAAAAATGAAGACAAACAGGACAGATGCAGACGTGAACTTAAGACAACATTGATATATTGCAGGATTAAAAATCTTTGCCACACTGCTTGGAATTCATGAGATATATCTTGACATCAACTGTAACAAGATTGTTTTTTATAGATTTATCTGTTATGGAAATCCTTGTGTTGCGCAAATTTGCATATTTCAACAAAAACTTAGCCTGTGAAAAAAAATTTAGAGTGATAGTTGGCTGGATTCAAACGTTCAGCATGATTAAAGGAATATCTCCATCACATTTAGGCTGTCTAGGACAAACAGCTGACTTTTAATGATGTAATAATGAAAATCGGAGTATGGACCACTCATAAAACATTCCCACTTTGTCCAATCATAACCATCATCTAGGAATCAGCACAGAGTGATGATATGAACATACACAGTGAGTTTCATACATATCTGATCAATCGTTTGTGAAATATAAAAAGTGTTACAGCGCCCCCTAGATTTAAAAAATTTCCATTATGCTACATGAGTAGATAATAACATTCCCTTGTTGGTGTAGGAGTTTCATGGAAATATCTGATGTGGTTTTAAAGTTATGGCCTTTGAAGTATGTAGCTAGCGTTGGTAAAATGTTTCAACACGCATAATTCCGCAACGGAAAAAAATTCCAACAATCGCTCTGATCAGTCTTTTTCTCTTGGTATCTACTTTGTGTGGTACAATTTTCAGTTGGATCGGGGTAAAACTCTAGGACGTGTAAAAAAAACAATGTTTTGCATATTTTGCACTGTAGCAAAAAAAAAATTATAGGCGGAAATGGGCGTGGCCTATGTCATAAAATTCAGGAGGGTCCAAGGAATCTGGGGATATAAGGCACTTAAATTTACTCCAAGCCGTTTTCGAGCTAGAGGCCAAAACGTGCTACCCAATGGTATAGCGCCACCTAGTGTCTGACATGAGTTTTTTCTCTTTTATAATTTCACAAACATTTTCTTCTACCATCCCTGTAAGTGGCTATATAAATCCACCTTTGGTTTGGCCTCCCTGGCCATTTTTGTTGGGTCAGGGGAAGAAAAATAGCGGTCCAGGGCCCCTCGGCTGATTTCCGCCCCTGGGTTACAAAATCGCTAATAAAACACGCCCACGTGGTCCAATCCTAACCATCTTCTAGGATTTTACTCACAGAGGGTCTATCTACATACCTTGGGAGTGGCATCCAGATTGGATCAGCGGTTTTCCCAATATAAAAAATTCAGGATTATAGCGCCCCCTAGATTCTGAAAAATTTTTTCCTTCAGTACATTAGTAGAAAATCAAGTTCCGCACTTGGGTTTTGAAGCTGATGCAATTATCTGTTGTCGTTTCTGAGATATGGCCTTTTAAGTTTTTAGCTAGTTTTTCAAAAATGTTTGTTTGTGCATAACTTCGTAACAGAACAATATTTTTAAAAAGTGCTTCCTTACGTTTGTTTGTCTTGGTCTGTAGTTTATATGGTACGATTTTTCAGCCTGATCGGGCAAAAATCCTAGGACTAGTTCACAAAAATAGGTTTTGCATATATCGCCCCCTAGCGAAAAATCTATGTAGGCGCAAATGGGCGTGGCCTATGTCAGGAGATGCGGAAGGGTCCAAGGAATCTGTGGATCCAGGTCCCATAAATTTATTCCAAGCGGTGTTGCGAGCTAGAGGCCAAAACGTTTGACCCCTTGGTATAGCGCCCCCTAGTGTCCGAGATGTGTCATTGCGCTTAAATCTCTACATGAACCACTTTTGTACCAGCCTATATATGTGGCTATATTACAGCGTGTGTAGTTTTGGCTCCCCAGATACTTTTCACCGGGAAGAAAAATAATAATAACTAGAACTGCAAGCAGTTATCACGGGTTCCAAGCCCATCCACGCACCGCCTTCTCTGGCCCCGCCTTACCTGGTCCCGCCTCACCTTGTCCCGCCTCCCTTCATTCAAAATAGAAAGTCATTTATAGCCCTCTATGAACATAGGTTATCTAGTGATCTGCATGACAACCTGTTGTCTTCAGGTATGGTATAAGCAGTAGCCTACTTGCATTTTTACAGTACTCCCTCTTTACAGTAAATCCTTGAAATAAAACCAATACGCATATACCTGTTTCATGATCAAGTGGTTAAAAAGCAGCATATGGTCTCCCCTGTGCAACAGTACCTTGATTTCCCCAATTGCAATATCTCAGGAGAAAAGCTTAAACTGGGATTTTCAACTTGTACTTAGCTTAAAAATTTCAACTGGATGGGGTCGCTGGTGTCTAAAATAAGAAGTGTTGGGGATTAGAAGCAGCATATGGTCTCCCCTGTGAAACAGTAGCTTCATTTCCCCAATGGCAATAACTGCACCAGAAAAGCTTAAACTGGGATTTTCAACTTGTACAAATCTGATCTTTAAAATTTTAACTGGATGGGGTAGCTAGTGTCTAAAATAAGAAGTGTAAGGGGATTAGAAGCAGCATATGGTCTCCCTTGTGAAACAGTAGCTTAATTTCCCCAATTGCAATATCTGCACGAGAAAAGCTTTAACTGGGATTTTCAACTTGTACTCATCTGATCTTATGGATTTTAACTGGATGGGGTAGCTAGTGTCTAAAATAAGAAGTGTTAGGGGATTAGAAGCAGCATATGGTCTCCCCTGTGAAACAGTATCTTCATTTCCCCAATGGCAATATCTGCACGAGAAAAGCTTAAACTGGGATTTTGAACTTGCAGTAATCCGATCTTAAGAATTTCAACTGGATGGGGTAGCTAGTGTCTAAAATAAGAAGTGTAAGGGGATTAGAAGAAGCATATGGTCTCCCCTGTGCAACAGAAGCTTAATTTCCCCAATTGCAATATCTGCACGAGAAAAGCTTAAACTGGGATTTTCAACTTGCACTTATCTGATCTTAAAAATTTCAACTGGATGGGGTAGCTAGTGTCTAAAATAAGAAGTGAAAGTGGTTTGGAAGCAGCCCAGGGTGTCTCCTGCAAAGCAGCAACTTTATTTCCCCAATCACAATGTCTTGCCGAGAAGAGCTGAAAACTAAGATTTTAATAACAGAAGCTGTTAAATGAAATATATTTTGCATAAGGCATGAAGTTCTGGTAGGTTACTGGCATTTCAGACAAACACCAGTTCCATCATGGATGGCTAGTATTGATCAGGTCTTTTTTGACAATGTTTACTGTTAATAAATGATTTAGCTTAAGAGTTCTCTTGTGGCTTTTTAGTCAAATCATTTGGCTCAGGGATGATCACAAATTGGTTCCCATTTTCAGCCCAAATTACTCAAAAAGAACTGATTGAGTTGAAATCATTTGTTCTCCTCTAGTTTAAAAATCCCATCTTCCCCTGCTTCATGTGGTTATATTGTTTTCCCCAATTAAGACTCATCAGGCAATGAAAATAAGTGAATATGTTACCTAAGATTCTTAAGTTCAAGGTAGATTAATAAGAATCTCTAATGAGTTTTTCATCTGCTGTGAAACTTTTTTACAACTCAACTACCGGGTATAGGATGACTTTTTTGTGTAGGATTGATCGTGACTGATTTTTCAGGATTACCTAAATACATGCAGGATTGTGGCCCTCAAAGACCGGAGGTGGACACCAACAATGTAGACCAACAATCACAGAAATCTTTTAGGCACCTTTCCAGATCCTGTTTCCAACATTCACTACAAGCATCAATACAAACAGACTTCTGTGTTAACAGTCATTCCTCAATGTTTTTCAGACATACACACATCTGTGAAGATATGCTTGGTCCAGCAGGAATGACAAATCACTCCAGATCCTCTGTCCTTTGCTCTCACCAGCAACATAATTACAACAGGTCTTCTGTGTTAATAGTGGTTACTAAACTTATTTAGCCAGTCATCCATTTGTGAAGATTTGTTGGGTAGAGCAGGACTGAGGAAATACTTCATGCAGTGAAATGCTCAATGTAGGCTAATAACCATGTAAAATGAAGACAAACACACTGCAAATGTAGGTGTGAACTTCAGACATGTGTTTTTAAAGAAGTAGCAGTTGAAAAGCTGAAATGACTTGATTTGCATCCAGGTACACACAATGACAACCTGATTCAGTCAGAATCTTTAGGGAATCTTTACCAAAATGCTTGGGATTCATAAGGACTATCTTGAGATTCACTGAAGAAGGTTTGGCGTTTACATAAAACATGTCCACTTTGTCCAATCTGAACCGTCCTCTAAGAATCAGCTCAGAGTGATGCTATGAACATACCTAGCGAGTTTGAGGCATATCTGATAAACCATGTACGTGATATAAAGTAAATCCGAGTTATAGCGCCCCCTAGAATTTTCAAATTTTTTTCATTTGGCCCATGAGTAGAAAATCAAGTTCCCCTGTTGGTGTATGAGTTTCATATAATTATCTGTTGTCGTTTTTGAATAGTGGCCTTTTAAGCATTTAGCTAGTTTTTGCATAATGTTAGTTCGCATATAACTTTGTAACGAAAAGTAAGTTTCAAAAATCGCTTGCATACGTTTTTTTCTCTCTGTCTATAGAAACTGTGGTAGGATTTTCAGCCTGATTGGGTAAAATCCCACGGACAAGTTCACGAAGATAGGTTTTGTATATTTTGCATTGTAGCGAAAAAAAATTATAGGCGGAAATGGGCGTGGCCTATGTCATAAAATCTGGGAGGGTCCAAGGAATCTGGGGATATAAGGCACTTTAAGATGCGCCAAGCCGTTTACGAGCTAGAGGCCAAAACGTAAAAGACATTGGTATAGCGCCACCTAGTGTCTGACAAGTGTCATTTTTTTTTGTGGTCCACACAAAAAAAGTTTTCTACAAGCCCTGTTAGTGGCTTTATTATTGCACATTTGGTTTAGCCTCCCTGGCCATTTTTGTTAGGTCGGGGGGAAGAAAATCAGCGGTCCTGGGCCCCTGCGTGAGTTGAGCACCTGGGATTAGAAAATCGCTAATAAAACACGCCCACTTCATCCAATTGTAACCATATTCTAGGAATTTACTCACAGAGGGTCTATCTACATACCTTGGGAGTGGCATCCAGATTGGATCAGCGGTTTTACCAATATAAAAAATTCAGGATTATAGCGCCCCCTAGATTCTGAAAATTTTTTTTTTCGGTACGCTAGTAGAAAATCAAGTTCCGCACTTGGGTTTTGAAGCTGATGCAATTATCTGTTGTCGTTTCCGAGATATGGCCTTTTAAGTTTTTAGCTAGTTTTTCAAAAATGTTTGTTTGTGCATAACTTTGTAACAGAACAATATTTCAAAAAAGTGCTTCCTTACGTTTTTTTCTCTTGGTCTCTAGTTTATGTGATACAATTTTCAGCCTGATCGGGCAAAATCCTGAGGACTAGTTTACAAAAATAGGTTTTGCAAATATCGCCCCCTAGCGAAAAAATTTTATAGGCGCAAATGGGCGTGGCCTATATCAGGAGATGCAGGAGGGTCCAAGGAATCTGGGGATCCAAGTCCCATAAATTTATTCCAAGCGGTGTTCGAGCTAGAGGCCAAAACGTTTGACCCCCTGGTATAGCGCCACCTAGTGTCTGACATGTGTAATTTTTCTGCTCTGACCACCTCGGAACTATATGTACAAGCCTATATATGTGGCTATATTACATCGTGTGCAGTTTTGCCTCCCCACATACTTTTGCGGCGGCGGAATAATAATAATAATAAGAATAAAAAACGAAGCAAAAACAATAGGGTTCCAGCACGCTGGAGTGCTGGGAACCGCGTTGCACTGCAACGCGGGCCCTGCGCTGCTCCGCGGGCTTGGAACCCTAATAATAACTAGAACTGCAAGCAGTTATCACGGGTTCCAAGCCCATCCACGCACCGCCTTCTCTGGCCCCGCCTTCCCTGGCCCCGCCTTCCCTGGCCCCGCCTTCTCTGGTCCTGCCTCACCTTGTCCCGCCTCACGTAATTTAACATTGAATGTCATTTATAGCCCTCTATGAACAAAGGTGATCTAGTGATGTGCATGACAACCTGTTGTCTTCAGTTATGTTATAGGCAGTAGCCCACTTGAGTTTTCACAGTACTCCCTCTTTACAGTTAATTTCTTGAAATATAACCAATACTCATATAGCTGTTTCATGATCAAGTGGTTAAAAAGCAGTCTTTGGTCTCCCCTGTGCAACAGTAGCTTGATTTCCCCAATTGCAATATCTCTGTGAAAAAAGCTTTAACTGGGATTTTCAACTTGTACTAATCTGATCTTTAAAATTTCAACTGGATGGGGTAGCTGGTGTCTAAAATAAGAAGTGTAAGGGGATTAGAAGCAGCATATGGTCTCCCCTGTGAAACAGTAGCTTAATTTCCCCAATTGCAATATCTGCACGAGAAAAGCTGTTTGGGTAATGTTGAGTGAGTTTTCAGGAAAATGTCTAACACCTGCAGAATTGTGGTTCTCGAGGACCAGCACTGGACACCCTTGTTGTAGACCAACATTCACAGAAAACTAACAGCCACCAACCACTCCAGATCCTCTGTTCTCAAACTTCACCACAAGCCTTACAATACAATAGGACTTCTGTTTTAACAGATGTTCCTACACATTCGCACATGCACACACATCTGTGGCGATATGTTTGCTCCAGCAGGACTGACCACATACTTCAATTAGAATAATCAATGTGTTATCCATGTAAAAATGAAAACGAACACACTACAAATCCCGCGGTGAACATCAGACATCAATATTTAATCATCCAGCTGGACGTCCGTGCGTCTGGCCTGCCAACCACGACCAGGATCTTCTCCTCCTGTCCTTTCACTGTTCTCAGTGTCTGAAGATGTGCCATCGCGCACCTCATTCACACACTCCCCAGCTGCATGCATGTTAGTGGCTCATCCCGATTGAAGGTTTATGTGCCCCTGGAAAACTAACAAGTTACATTTGACTTGCAAGGAAAAAAACATGTGTAACACTGTACCTGGTGACTCTAAGACAGATGTGTTGTCTAATTAGTAACTGGATGCTTCCAAGAGTTTGTAGCTTGATGGAGAAAAAGTGAAACAATGTGATGTGATCTGAGAAGTTTCAAACCATCTGAACTGGGCTTGGAAGGTGTCACGATCCTGCCCTCTCTCACTGCAAGATGGGTTTGTGGCTCTGAGGATCACAATTTTTATTTCCATTCGGGTATCGTTACAGCCCTATACATAAATGATCAATGACATAACCATGTAAAAATGAAGACAAACAGGACAGATGCAGACGTGAACTTTAGACAACATTGATATATTGCAGGATTAAAAATCTTTGCCAAACTGCATGGAATTCATGAGATATATCTTGACATTAACTGTAACAAGATTGTTTTTTATAGATTTATCTGTTATGGAAATCCTTGTGTTGCGCAAATTTGCATATTTCAACAAAAACTTAGCCTGTGAAAAAAAATTTAGAGTGATAGTTGGCTGGATTCAAACGTTCAGCATGATTAAAGGAATATCTCCATCACATTTAGGCTGTCTAGGACAAACAGCTGACTTTTAATGATGTAATAATGAAAATCGGAGTATGGCCCACTCATAAAACATTCCCACTTTGTCCAATCATAACCATCATCTAGGAATCAGCACAGAGTGATGATATGAACATACACAGTGAGTTTCATACATATCTGATCAATCGTTTGTGAAATATAAAAAGTGTTACAGCGCCCCCTAGATTTAAAAAAATTTCCATTATGCTACATGAGTAGATAATAACATTCCCTTGTTGGTGTAGGAGTTTCATGGAAATATCTGATGTGGTTTTAAAGTTATGGCCTTTGAAGTATGTAGCTAGCGTTGGTAAAATGTTTCAACACGCATAATTCCGCAACGGAAAAAAATTCCAACAATCGCTCTGATCAGTCTTTTTCTCTTGGTATCTACTTTGTGTGGTACAATTTTCAGTTGGATCGGGGTAAAACTCTAGGACGTGTAAAAAAAACAATGTTTTGCATATTTTGCACTGTAGCAAAAAAAAATTATAGGCGGAAATGGGCGTGGCCTATGTCATAAAATTCAGGAGGGTCCAAGGAATCTGGGGATATAAGGCACTTAAATTTACTCCAAGCCGTTTTCGAGCTAGAGGCCAAAACGTGCTACCCAATGGTATAGCGCCACCTAGTGTCTGACATGAGTTTTTTCTCTTTTATAATTTCACAAACATTTTCTTCTACCATCCCTGTAAGTGGCTATATAAATCCACCTTTGGTTTGGCCTCCCTGGCCATTTTTGTTGGGTCAGGGGAAGAAAAATAGCGGTCCAGGGCCCCTCGGCTGATTTCCGCCCCTGGGTTACAAAATCGCTAATAAAACACGCCCACGTGGTCCAATCCTAACCATTTTTTAGTATTATGCTCAGAGGGTCACTATCTACGTACCATGAGTGCGGCGTGCAGATCGGATCAGCAGTTTTCCCAATATAAAAAAATCAGGATAACAGCGCCCCCTAGATTCTGAAAATTTTTTCCTTCAGTACACTAGTAGAAAATCAAGTTCCGCACTTGGATTTTGAAGCTGATGCAATTATCTGTTGTCGTTTCTGAGATATGGCCTTTTAAGTTTTTAGCTAGTTTTTCAAAGATGTTTGTTTGTGCATAACTTCGTAACAGAACAATATTTTTAAAAAGTGCTTCCTTACGTTTGTTTGTCTTGGTCTGTAGTTTATATGGTACATTTTTCAGCCTGATCGGGCAAAAATCCTAGGACTAGTTCACAAAAATAGGTTTTGCATATATCGCCCCCTAGCAAAAAATCTATCTAGGCGCAAATGGGCGTGGCCTACGTCAGGAGATGCGGAAGGGTCCAAGGAATCTGTGGATCCAGGTCCCATAAATTTATTCCAAGCGGTTTGGGAGCTAGAGGCCAAAACGTACTACCCCCTGGTATAGCGCCCCCTAGTGTCCGACATGTGTCATTGCGCTTAAATTTCTACATGAACCACTTTTGTACCAGCCTATATATGTGGTTATATTAATGCGTGTGTAGTTTTGGCTCCCCAGAGAGTTTTCACAGAGAAGAATAATAATAACTAGAACTGCAAGCAGTTATCCCGGGTTCCAAGCCCACCCACGCACCGCCTCCTCTGGCCACGCCTCCTCTGGCCACGCCTCCTCTGGCCCCACCTCCCTTCTTCAACATAAACTTAGATCAATAGCGCTCTTGGAAAAATAGGTGATTTCTTTGGTCTGCACGAATAAACCTGTTCTCCTCAATTACACGATATGATGAAGTTTGTGTGTAGGGGTGACGGTGACTCAGTTTTCAGGAAAATGTCTAATACCTGCAGCATTGGGGGTCTTGGGGACCAGAGTCGGACACTTCTGATCTCATAAAATGAAAAATACTTTATTTATCCTAAGATGGAAATTCAATTCAATGTAGACCAACAGTCAAAGAAAACTACCAGCTGCCAGTCCAGATCCTCAATTAGTCTCCTCATTTTATCCATTAAATATTTGTTAAAGGATGATGGCAAGTCTGGTATTAATAGAGTAATCTGTTATGAAAATACATATGTTAATCTAGCCTCAATACAACAGGAATCCTGTGTTGAGGAAGAGTTCTTAAACTTATTAAGTTAGTCACCTATCTGTGAAAATATACAGCTGTGTGAAAAAGATTTTGCCCCCTTCCTAATTTCTTACTTTTTTGCATGTTAGTCACACGTAAATGTTTCAGATCATCAAACAAATTTAAATGTGAGACAAAGATAACACAAGTAAACAGAAAACGCAGTTTTTAAATGAAGATTTTTTTTTAAGGGGGGGGGGGGGGGGGGGGTCCAAACTTGAATGGCCCTGCGTGAAAGAGTGATTAGCTGTGATTACAACTGTAATCATAATGTTGTTGATAAATGGTAATGACTCTTATACAGCGCAGTGGAGGAATTTTGTTCCACTCATCTTTGCAGAATTGTTGTAATTCAGCCACATTGGAGGGTTTTCCAGCATGAACCCCCTTTTTGAGGTCATTCCACTGCATCTCAATTGGATTCAGGTCAGGACTTTTACTAGACCACTCCAAAGTCTTCATTTTGTTGTTCTTAAGCCATTCAGAGGTGGACTTGCTGGTGTGTTTTGGATCATTGTTCTGCTGCAGATTCCAAGTGTGCTTCAGCTTGAGGTCACCAACAGATGGCCAAACATTCTCCTTCAGGATTTTTTGGTAGACGGCAGAATTCATGGTTCCATTTACCACAGCAAGTCTTCCAGGTCCTGAAGCAGCAAAACAGCCCCAGACCATCACACTACCACCACCACATTTTACTGTTGCTATGATGTTCCTTTTCTGAAAGGCCGTGTTCATTTTACGCCAGATGTAATGGGACCTCCACCTTCCAGAAAGTTCAACTTTTTTCTCATCAGTCCACGGAGTATTTTCCCAGAAGTCTTGGGGATCATCAAGATGCTTTCTGGCTAAACTGAGACGAGCCTTTATGTTCTTTTTGCTCAGCAGTGGTTTTACTCTTGGAACTCTGCCATGCAGGCCATTTTGTCCCCCAGTCTTTTTCTGATGGTGGAGTCATGAACACTGACCTTAATTGAGGCAAGTGAGGCCTGCAGTTCTTGGATGTTGTTCTGGGGTCTTTTGTGACCTTTTGGATGAGTTGTCTCTGTGCTCTTGGGGTAATTTTGGTCAGCTGGCCACTCCTGGAAAGGTTCACCACTGTTGCATGTTTTCACCATTTGTGGATAATGGTTCTCACTGTGGTTCTCTGGAGTCGTAAACCTTTAGAAATGGCTTTGGAACCTTTTCCAGACTGATAGATCTCAATTACTTTGTTTCTCATTTTTTACTGATTTATTTATTTTTTTTTTTATCACAACATGATGTCTAGCTTTTGAGGATCTTTTTGGTCTACTTAACTTCATCAGGCAGGTCTTATTTAAGTGATTTCTTGATTGAGAACAGGTGTGGCAGTAATACAGCCTTGATGTGGCTAGAAAAATTTAAATCAGCTTTCCAAAGATGTGATAAACCACAGTTAATTTATGTTTTAACAGGAAGGGCAAACACACAGGACCATGGAGGTTTGGATTCCCCCCCTCACGAATACAAATCTTCATTCAAAAACTGCATTTTCTGTTAACTTCTGTTATCTTTGACCCACATTAAAATTTGTTTGTAATCCGAAACATTTAACTGTGATTAATATGCAAAAAGGTATGAAGTTAGGTAGGGGGCAAAAACGTTTTCACACAGCTGTATTTGGTACAGCAGGACTGATCACATACTTCATTGTGAAATTATCAATTTCACAACCATTTAAAAATAAAGACAAACAATCTCCATATGTAGCTATGAACTTCAGACATGAATATCTAAACAGCCAGCATGTTACATTTACATCCAGATACACACCCCGAAGACCTGATTCATTAAGGTTTCATCATCATTCTTAACTGATAAAATGTTTTTCCTTGGTGATGATTTGAGATTATTTGACCAGGTGGATCAGGAAAAGTGTGGACTGGATGGACAGAGTAGCATAGCCAAGCATTGTTAGTGTTGCAATACCCTTGTGTCTGGGGGGAATAATCTTTTAGGGATATAAAACACACATTTTAACCTAGTTTTTTATATAGTTACAATCTGCACCCTCCAGAGGGAGATGGACATCAACAGATATATTCCAAATTCCTCTAAGACTCATTAAATCTTGCATGATTGTGCATCATTTAATAAAGGGTTTTTTGGGGCATTGGACTATATGGATATATTCTAAGTTAGATGCTCCCTGTTTGTTATGATTTGATATCATTGTGCAGAATTATCAATAATATTTTTACATTACTGTTTGTATTTGTACTGTTTCTAGGTAAGGTTTGCTGTGCATGAAAAGTAGCTGTGTTCAGTCAGCATGGACCACAAAGTCTGTTGTTTTATGGTTGTTTTATCTAAATTGTCAAATAGTAATATAGCTTTACTTTAACATGTGATTTCTGCACATATTACTAATGATGTACTGCATGTGAAGACAGCCTTGTGATTTTATATCCATGTAATATTGATTCATTGTTGCATTTAGGCAGCTGAAAGCAGGTGATGTAGTTATATTCTGACACCACTAGATAGATCCAAAGACCGCCAAATCTGCCACCCAGCTACCTGGAAATATGGGGGTGTAGTTATAGTCTGCACCCACTAGATGGAGCCAGAGACCGCCAAATCTGACATTCAAACTGAAACCAGGCTGTTTAGATGGCCTTAGATTAATTCAATCATATTTCCTAAGTTGTTTCTCCAAAAATCTAGAAAATATTTGGGTACAACCATAAAAATGTATTTTATAATGTGAAGGATTTTAGACTGTCTCTGAAAAATATTTAAGAAATTAAAAATCATTTTAGGAATTGAATATTCATAAAAAATAAAAATTTGAGTGAAAAATTATAAAAATATTCAAAGATGTTCAGGATAATGTTGTCAGTGCGTTGATTTTTTCTAGTGTGTGTAAGATTAATATTTGCAGAATTAAAAATGTTTTGATTTTTATTGCATTAAATAAGTATATCCAAAATATTTCTAAAAAATGACCATTCACAGAATATTCACCATACTAACTGCCATGTATTGAGGATGACCTAAGGAGTCACTGTTGAGGGTTTGGTATTAATAGAGTAATCCGTTTTGAAAATACAAATGTAAATCTAATTTGCATATTTTTTTAAAAAGATGGCATGTGATATCAAATTTTAAACAGGGGTGCAATAGCAAAAATGATGGGCATGGTTGAGAGAATATCTCCATCAAATTTCAGCTCTTTAGGACAAACGGCTGATTTTTAACAAATATTTGAAAAATCACATTTTTTGACATTTATTGCTCATAGGCCACGCCCACTTTGTCCAATCATTACCATCTTCTAGAATTCTGCTCAGAATGTGTTTGTACACACAGCCAGTGCAGGGCGTTGATATCCAATAAGCCGTTTTTGTAGTATAAAGTTTTCATGGTTATAGCGCCCCCTAGATTCTGAAATTTTTTTCCTTCTATGTATCAGTAGAGAATCACGTTCTCCACTAGGTTTCCGTATATTATGCAATTATCTGTTGTCGTTTGCAAGATATGGCTTTATAAGTATTTAGCTAGTTTTTTAAAATTTTTAATTGCGCATAACTCCATAATGGAGCGACAATTCAAAAATCGCTTCATCACGTTTTGTTCGCTTGGTCTGTAGAGTGTGTGGTCCGATTTTCAGCCCTATCAGGTGAAAACTGTAGGACGAGTTCACAAAAATAGGTTTTGCATCTATCGCCCCCTAGCGAAAAATTTTTATAGGCGGAAATGGGCGTGGCCTATGTCAGGAGATGCAGGAGGATCCAAGGAATCTGGGGATCCAAGTCCCATAAATTTATTCCAAGCCGTTCTCAAGCTGGAGCCTAAAAGGTTCAACCCCCTGGTTTAGCGCCCCCTAGTGTCCGAGATATGTCATTTCGCTTAAATCTCTACATGAACCACTTTTGTACCAGCCTATATATGTGGTTGTATTAATGCATGTGCAGTTTAGGCTCCCCAGATACTTTTCACCGGGAAGAATAATAATAATAAGAATAAAAATCCGTACAAAAACAATAGGGTTCCAGCACCGCTGGAGTGCTGGAACCGCGTTGCATGCAACGCGGTTCTGCGCTGCTCCGCGGGGCTTGGAACCCTAATAATAATAATAAAAAACGAAGCAAAAACAATAGGTTTCCAGCACGCTGGAGTGCTGGAACCGCGTTGCTCTGCAACACGGTTCTGCGCTGCTCCGCGGGCTTGGAACCCTAATAAGAATAAAAATCCGTACAAAAACAATAGGTTTCCAGCACGCTGGAGTGCTGGAACCGCGTTGCTCTGCAACACGGTTCTGCGCTGCTCCGCGGGCTTGGAACCCTAATAAACATGATATCAAGTGGAGCCTTATATTCATAAAGCTCCGCTTGATAAAGCAAAACTGTTCAACAGAATAAAGCAATCAGATTTCCATTCTGCTTGCTTCGATGCTGGATAGAAAAAAATAAAAATAAAAAAAAAAAAAAAAATAAACAATACAGTACCTGTAGTACAATGCAAACTAGTTTTAACTGCACAAGCTACTGTTCTTAAATATAAATGAAAATTTGCAAGTATTGTAGTCCAAACTACAAAAGTATAATTTCCATTCCTTCAGTCTCATTTTTCACATTATTAAACACAAAACTAGCTCAACTGGTTGCATTTCAAACTGGCTTTGAGCCTCTTACTAAAAATAAACTTTACAACAGTATTTTGCTTATTTTGCAATGCATATAATATGGTATAAGTAATAAATAAAATAATCTACAAGACAAACTAAACTAAACGTAAACCACCAAAAGTGACTTTAGCCAAAGTAAATATGATCGATAGATAAGATCGGTTTTACATTTATTTATCGGCCGATCCCCCAAAATTAAGGAAATCGGAGCCGATCGATCGGCTGGCAGATCAATCGGTGCACCCCTAGCAGACACTTTCAGTTGTTCAGCAACTCCTGATCCATGTCCTCATGAATTGGCCCCTTCTGAGACTCTGTTGTGTTATTAATTCAAATTTTTGTATTTATCACACTTATTCAAAATTATATTTTCATTTCCCTCCTGCACCAATATCTCCCTTTGTCGGTCATATTTCCTTTGGCGTCGTCTCTCGCAATTTGTCACGCTGCAGACCTCCAAACACCCAAAACCTAATAAATATAGGGGCGTTTCCAACACGTTTGCACCCGTTGCCATTAGCGCGTTTATTCTTCGTAAACTGCCCGCAAACCATGGTTCAGCCCCTCACGCAAAATTCTAGATTGCTTGGGCATATTACTACATGCAAATTTGGATAAAATACTGACAGCGCACAACCAACTTCGAAGAGGCAGGCCATGTGGGGGGCGGGGGGGCTATTTGGGTGGTTGTACCGCCTATATGGCCCCACTCCTAACATGGCTTGGTACTGTCTTTCAGTTTTAATTACAAACATCAGACATCTTACACATAGTCATGAGCGGAGGAGGAGAGGGCAACAGGGTCTACACCCCTGTCTCCCGGGCGATACTGGGGGGGAAGCTGCATTGCGGGAGGTCTAGTGGCTTAGGAGATGCCTGTTCTGCTGCATCCAGGGGGAGTGGGGTGCTGGGAGCTTGTAGCTCCTTCTCTGGTCTGGGTTATCACTCAGGAGACACAGAAGCAAGGGTAAAGGCCTTTTCACACCGGGACCGATGCGAATAAACGGCACGAAATTGTGAATAATTCGGAGGACAAATATCGACGCATTTGTTTATACACACCTGCTCCGACGCGAAATTACGAAGATGCAAGAACAATCTCGCATCCGTTATCCCAGAGGAACGTGAGCACATGCAGCAGTGACGGAGGGAGGGGCGGCTGCAGGGAAACAACTGGATGCTGAAAACAGCTGATCTCACCGTGGAGATGCCAAATGGGGATTTTAAATACGACACCTGTAGCTAATAACCTCGAATGGCTACAAAATGTAGGGAAAACCCTGCTACTTCAGCTGTGACACCCCGCCACCGCCCCGTTTGCCAAACAAGAGAGCTGCGACATGAAGGTGATAACACCTGAGCCATAATGATGCAGGAACAGCGACCAAGCGACACCTCTCTCTTTTCCTTTCTCTTTTTGCTTGCGACCAGCTCTGTGACGGTCAGAGCGCCTTCTCTGATTGGTGGATTGTGTATCTGTTGGATGCGAATATTAAGAAAATCGACCCCAGTTCGAAGAAAATAAACGTCGTAAAATCGCAAGACGTAATTTTGTCACTGATGTGAACGCTCCCGTTGACTTGATATTAATTTGATTAAAACTTTTGCCGTGCGAATCTTTCGGACGAAATATTCGGAGTAGGTGTGTAAAGGCCTTAAGAGTGAGGTGGGTGTGTGAGAGCAAACGAATGTGAGTGTGAAAGAAAAAATAATAAGGTGTAGGAGGGATGAGGTGTGTGCGTCAATGGGCATGGTGCATGCAGGTGTACAAGGATTGGTGTTTGAGAGTGAATGTAGGACAGTGACAGGAGGGAGGGTGTCCAGGGTGCATATGGAGGAAGAAGCAAGTGGGGGGACTGTGTGGACAGCTCACACAGTGTGGACTGTGTGTGGGAGCGAGGAGTTTAGGAAGGAAGGAGATATGTGTGAGTGGTTGGAGGAAGACGTGATGGGTGAGGGAGGGAGGCGTGTGCATGTGTGTCAGGGGTGGAGCGATGTGGGGACGTATGCTAGGGAGTAGAGGAAGAAGGGTGTAAGTGTGTCTGGTTGAAGGGAGGGGTGGGTTGGTGCATGTGTGTGGGGGGAGTGCATGTGGGTGTTGGGGGTATTAGGAGGTGGGGGTGTATATGTGCGGGGTGGAGGGAGAAATATGTGTGTTTGTATCAGGTTGGGGGGAGGGGTGGGTTGATGCATATATGTGGGGGGAGTGTATATGGGTGTTGGGGGTATAGGGAGATGGGAGTGTATGTGTGTGGGGTAGAGGGAGGAGTGAGTGTGGAAGTGTGGTGGTGGCGTGGGGGTGTGGTGGCGCCCTGGCACCAGAAGTGGGAGGCAGGGGCCCGGTCCCCCATGGGTGTCGGCTGGGTCAGGTGGGGGGCCAGGGGGGTCTGGGCTCCGTGCTGTACCTGCCCTGGGGGGGCGCCGCCCGGTGGGGTTGGCAGTTGCTGGTCTTGGTCTGCTGGGGCTTGGGCCCCGAGGCCGTGGGGGGCTTTGGCTGAAGCCACCCTCTGCTGCCCTCTGGGGGGATGCATGTCCGTCCCTTTGGAGGGGTGGCTGGGGTCCAAGCCTCTGGGCGCCTGCTGCTGGCCCGGGTCTCGGGCTGTGCAGGCCTTCTCCTTGCAGTGACGAGGTTGCATCTGCATTACTGCATCACCATAGAGCACCTTTTATTCTGTATGATGACACTGTGATGCTGCTCTCCGTTGCACTGACCAGGTTTTACCTCTTTTCTGCGTAGTTCTGCGTGTGTATGTATGATGTTTGTATGACTGTGTAAGTGGATCCGTTTTTATTTTCCTCTTGCTCTCTTTTCTTTACTGTTTTCTCTCTGTTCCACTTATCCTCTTTCAACTTTCATTTCCCTCTTGTCCTGCCTTCAACCCACCATTGCCTTGGTGGAGCTATGAGGAGCTATGATGCAAAGCAGCCAATCAAAATTATGGAGGGAATCTGTAAAATGATTTTCGTGGATTTTGTGGAGTATCGTAGATGGAAAAGGTTATCCAAATTTGGTTCGAGTAAATTCATCAGTCTATCGGCTTCCTTCACAGTGCATCACTACCAGGCTCATTGAAACACGAAGAGCGAGATCAGGAGCTGCTGAACAAGTTAGCCACAGCAGTTAGCATTGCCATAACAGAAAGCTACAACACCATCACGTGCCACCACTGCCGACCTGCTCGCAGAGATGATGATAGAGGCTGTAGAGCAGTGGGGAGTTGAAATAAATACGTATTTGAGAAAAAAAAAACAGTCTGCATGTAGTATGTGTAATTATTTTTTAACATATATTTCTTAATGATTAATCGATAATTGATCGTTAATTCTCCCGACGATCGATCTAAAAGATCACTGCTAATGTCCATCCCTACTTTTGGTTGTACACTTCAGGGGACATTCCTTAAGGTGTTAGCCCTTGGTCAAACCTTACAAGATACTGTACATAGAAACAAACTGAATATTTTTAATACTTAAGTTACAATCGGGGCTGCATGGTGGCATGGTGGTTAGCACCGCAGCCTCACAGTAAGAAGGTCGCTAGTTTGATTCCTGGCTGGGGAGGGGGTTCGAACAATTTCAACAGCGGTCTTCCTGTGTGGAGTTTGCATGTTCTCTCTGTGTATGCGTAAGTTCTGTCCGGGTACTCTGGCTTCCTCCCACCATCCAAAGACATGCATGTTAGGTTAATTGGTCACTCTAAATAGCCCCTAGGTATGAATGTGAGCGTTAATGGTTGTCTGTTTCTCTGTGTTGGCCCTGCGACAGACTGGCGACCTGTCCAGGGTGTACCCTGCCTCTTGCTTGACAATAGCTGGGATAGGCTCCAGCAACCCCCGCGACCCTGAACTGGATAAGCGGTACAGAAAATGACTGATGATGAAGTTATAACAGCGAGGACAGAACAATGTGACTTTATCAAACCTTTTGATATCCATGTTTTCCTGATCTCATGCTGTAAAAACACTGATACCTTCAGCTGCTGCTTCACTCTGGACACACAAGCTGCTGTCAGACGGACCCTCCGGCAATATTCATGGACAAAGAGCAGCAGGGACCGCTGCTCCAGGAGCTGCCACAGAGCTTCATGCTGCCTCTGACGGGATGGGGAGGAGGAGGAGGAAAGCAGGATGAGAACACCACCTTCAGCTGGAGGGCCCTTAACACACATCTGCTGAAACAGGTAAAAGAAAGAGAAAGGAAGGATCAAGAAATGAGTAAATTGAACCTGTATTTCTTTTAAGTGCTTCTCAGAGCTTACATCTCTGATATTAAAAGACTCCAGTAAACAGATAACTGCTCTGACTGAGATGTGGTTTTCACTTCCTACTAATAAACTGGTGGTCTTCTCTCAACCGCAGACACCAGGGTCTGCAATTAAGTCTGACCCAGGGCCAGATTTATTCCAGACCAACTGAGAGCACAAAGATGTAATTTTTTTTTTCCCCTATACATATATATATATATACATATATATATATATATATATATATATATATATGGGTGGAGTGTCCTCTCCGGGTCGGGAGTGAGGTCCTGCCCCAGGTGGAGGAGTTCAAGTATCTCAGGGTCTTGTTCACGAGTGAGGGAAAAATGAAACGGGAGATGGACAGATGGATCGGTGCAGCGTCTGTTTTTCCTGTATTGTGTGACGTCACGCGCATGCAACGTGAGCACGGCGTCAGTTGTTCTGTGGGTCCACCATCATTTCTGCGTTTTGGACCGTGCACACGAGGGCGCAACAGCGTGGCGTCCTCAGGAATTCCACTTTAGAATGAGTCTTCAGATTTTTGCGTCTTCAACCCAGAATAACGCCGTTGCCGTGTGAACGAAAGGCACCAACGATAAAATATTTAGCTGTTTTTACCCGCAATCGTCCTCGTGTGAACGGCCCCTGAGGGAAACTGATGTTTGTGATGATTCCAGGTTATAATTAATCCTGTTGTGTGCGAGTGTTCAGCTGCGGACTCGGGTTTGCAATCAGGCCTTCATCATCATTATCATCATCATCATCACTGTTTCTGTGCTCGAAGACGAAGACAGATCTAACGAGCAGAACTAGTGTAATATACAGTATCTTTAGTATGAACTATTAACTGAATTCGGGTCATGGGTGAAGTTAATAATTCAGGGATACTTGTTGCTGGAAGATGATGCTGTTTTCTTCTTAAACTCTATTCATACTCACGCATCAGCATCTGTGTCAGGTTGGTGAATCCGTCACCACCGTACAGGCCCACCG
>JALJCO010001411.1:0-28292 GCA_023101725.1 Atherinomorus stipes
GACGATATGTAAGGGATAATGTATGGAACGCAGGTCATTATCTGGAAATACTGACCGACAGGGCAAAGCAGACCCCGATGTAAAGCGGAGGGGTCTGCATTTGCCCTGAAGGTCAGTATTTCCTAATGTGACCTCGTTCCATACATTATCTCGCTTATTAAACAGCTACTTGCAAAAAGTAAAATTCAAATTAAAGTCTTTTGCTTTCGTGAGGGCCAATAACTTTCTGATGTTTTACGCTAATAAAATAGTTCCCCACAGTCGGGGCATTTGTTACTTAGCAATGTTTGTTAGTTGTGTCATGGCAGCTGGATTTTCTTTTTCAATACTTTTTTAGGCTACAGCTTCTCACAGTTATAAGCAAGGCAAAACATATTTGAAAAAAATAATCAAAGGCAAATCATATTATCAGAAATTTAAAGCAAAAATTTAAGGGAGCATAGACGGATGAATTAACCCTCTGTTGGACACACCAGTGTGTCCAGATTGCATGTCCGATTTACGATGACGTAGCAGCTAAATGCACAGAGACAGCATTCCAACTTCTCTGGATAGTGAAGACTTCAAACTATAAACCAGTTTTCAAATCGTGTTAATAGACGAAATATTACCGGAGTTATGATATAAAATGTACAACGTAGTTTTCCAACTGATATTACATACGTGTTTAATGTGCGTTTGGTGAAGGAAAAAAATGGCAAATTCTATGGAAAGTGCTGGTAAGCAAGAAAAAAAAGTATCACAAAAACCGAGAGGGACCCAACTGCAGTCACGAGACGTCGCCATATATCCAAGCCGGAAGTCCTAATCAGAAGTTTGTTCTTCATGCAACTTACTAAAGTTTAACCCTACCCCCTGACCCTTCTCCTAACCCTAACCACGCGACTACACCGAATGCATCAGTTTACAAGCCGCAGATAAATACTCTTAGTGTTGTCTAACTTACTTCCGCTGGAGACTTCCTGTATGGATTGGATATATGACGGCGTCCTTATCGGCTGTTGTAACTGCAGTAACCAAAAACTCACCAAAATCAGATGTCAGGGCTGCCTCCTGATGGGCAGGACGACTAACACACCTGGTAATATCAGACTTGTAAATAATTGGGGGAAAAAACGCCTTAGACTTTGTTGCATTGGGATGTAATTCTTGTTTTATCTCTCTTTTAATGGCCATTTTTTCCAAATATTTTTAAAACTAACTACTTATATTTGCATTCTAAGTTATAAAAATGGTTCATGAAACAAGTTTGTGGTTTTCATAATGAAAATCAAAGTTTTTTGTACTCGGATTTTGTTTTTTTGAATGGTTTTAGGCCAACTGGGTTAATACAGTGTCAAAATGGAAAAAAAATAGCTAAAATCACAGTGGTAAGGTTGTGCTGAAAAAAACTATACCAGACAAGGCAGGTAAACTGCTTTAAAAGTGAAATATAAAGGTAAAAACAAAAGTAGTGTAAAACGAACATTTATTCCCCTAGTCCCTAGAGGATTGTAAAACTACAGACTGAACAACTTGTTTGCCGCATCACAAATAATATCAAAGTGGCTGGAATTTGAGCTTGCACCGACTATTTCTCTATGTTGAACTGCAGATTTCCGTTAAATGTTCAATTCTTTTTTTTTTTTTTTTTGTACTTGTCCTGTCCAGCATCGAAGCAAGCAGAATGGAAATCTGATTGCTTTATTCTGTTGAACAGTTTTGCTTTACCAAGCGGAGCTTTTATGAACATAAGGCTCCACTTGATATCATGTTTATTCATTTTATTTCTTTAATCAAACATTTGTCTATTACACGATTCCATATCATACTGCTGGGCCTGACAAGGGAGAAATGAAAGTTAACAGAAGTATTGATAGAAAGTGGAACAGAGAGAAAGGAGTAAGGAAGAGGAAGAGAGAGGAGAGAAAACATGAATCCACTTACACAGTTCACTGGTACATCTGTACAGCAATCCCTAAACATTATTCCAAGGTCTCTGTCGTAAAACAAAACAAGCAATCCCCCACAGGAGGACCTGCAGGTGGCTTAAATATCCTCAGATCATACAAACACACGCAGAACTACGCAGAGAAGAGGTACAACCTAGTCATCGCAATGGGAAGCAGTGTCACAGTGTCAACATGCATAATAAAGGGTCTCCGTGGTGATACAGTCATGCAGATGCAGCCTCGTCTCTGCAAGGAGGAGGAAGCCTGCAAGGCTCACGACCCAGGCCCCCAGCAGCCACCCAGAGGCCCAGATCTCAGCCAGCCCCCCGCGGTCTGGGGGCCCAGGCCCCAGCGGACCAAGACCAGCAGCTGCCGACCCCACCGACCTAAATGTTAAATTCTAAATGAGGAACGGTGCATCTCTTGGTAAATTAAAACTTGCTCCTCTGCTGACTTCATGACTGCTTTCTCCAACTTCCCTTGTGGAAACAGGGGCATTGATTGGTATATCTAAAAACAGAATAAGCATGTTTATGCATCCAGCTCCTGTATATCCTTGCAAGGATGATTATACATTTTGGGCAAATTAAAAATAAAAAAAAAAGACCTGAAAAGATCTGGCTCCATCTCTCCCTGTCGGATGTTGTGGGAGCTCAGGCGCTTTTCAGGCTGCTTTCACACCTGTGTCCGGTAACCGTCATTATTTCCCTAGTTTGCAGTCTCACTTTGGACAGCAGCTGCACAGCAGTAGCGTGTAGACTGTAGCTCGTGTAGCATGCGGTCAGTCCAGCTGCCTTGCTGATGTTGGCCATCAAGTTTCCCAGTGTATTGTGCCTCATAGGCTCCCTGGAATAGACTTTATGCTTGTTCAGATCAGTCTGGGGCTTTCTAAGTGGATGGAGGTAAAATGCTTTCACATCAGGTGGGCAGTGTGAGAAATATTTTTCAGAACTTGCTACCAGGCAATTTGGGTTTCCATGTATTGAAAAAATCCATCATCTGTAGTTTTGTAGCATTGGATCCCTTGTTTTTGTTTGTTTGTTTGTTTCAGCATATCATTTTCATCCTTTTTAACTATGTAGGAGTCCATTGTAAGATCCCACTTACCCTCCCTGCCTCTTCTCGCAAGGTGCAACTGCAAATCAAACCAGATCTTCCTGACAAGGGTGATAGCTGTTTTAGGAGAGAGGACTCCTGACTCTCTGATATGCTTCCATCAGTGCTGGAGATGGAAGGGTGACGTTGGCTGTTGCATTTGCCGCTCTTGCGATGTTCTCTTGCGACAGATTTGAAGACATTATTGCTAGATTTAAATTGAGGGTTCTGAGAAATATCAAATTTACTATAGTAGCGGTTTATTCCACTACGTAGTGCGATGTAACTGGCCACATAGTAACTGCCTCCAGAACTGTTTCTCTGATGGATGAAAAGCTCTCAGCATTTCATTTAATCCATCAGCATCTTCTGCAACATCTGATGACGCCTGAGTCTCTTCAAGCTAATCTCTAAAAACACTCATGGCCAAACAAGTGCTATTTTTTTTGTATTTTTCTCATGACGGTTTTCTTCCACTTCATCTACCTCCTCTGCCTCTTATGGTCATCATTTTGTCTTTTTCATTTTGGAGAGTGAATCCTCGAATTCGGCTTGGACCCAGAGTTCAAAATCCCCACACTTGCCAAAGATATTAAAATTGACTGGAAAGTCATCTACTTTCCTACCACAAGGCGTCGCTAATTACTCGCTCGCGCTTTTTGGTTGCTGTTTTTTCCATTGAGATAAGTGACCGGGCTACTTGCGATGCAGAGTAATATTTGGTAAACTCTCAGACCACAGGCAAACCTGTTGCCCTTGACAATGGTCATATTGTTTCAGCGGTCATTATACAAAAATAATGACCACTGAAACGTAGGGAAAACCCAGTCAACAGAGCATTCTACGGCATTCTAAAGAGCCATATGGGTATATACACACACACACATACATATATATATATATATATATATATATATATATATATATATATATGTGTGTGTTATATATATATATATATATATATATATATATATATATATATGTATATCAAAATTATTTTAAATTCGAGATTTTTTTTCTCTTTAATTTTTTTAGGCCTTCTCTGAAGGTGTAGAAGGCCCTGAGGGTTCCCCACTGAGAAAAAGAGAAATTGAATATTTTAATTCAATCGTTTTTCTTCACACTCTGTATGTCTCATACCTTCAATATCATGATCCAGGCTTCCTGGGATGGACAGAGAGTCTTTGGAGTGAAGGATTATGTTCATTCTTACACATTCACACACACATTACACTTATTTTTTCCTCTATACCTTCTCTGTCTTTCTCCCCTCTTCACTCATTCTGAAAAACTGAGCTTCCTTATCACTCCTGTGGGAGCCATTATGGTGAGGGCCAGGGAGCTGACATATTGATTTCAGACTTTTCTCTCCCCATCAGGCTGTGGAGACAGGCTGCCACAGTTTGTCTTTCAACCCACACAGAAAGACTTTCATCCTGCAGCGTTCAGCAATGCACTGCTGCATCAAACTCAACGTACCTGCTTGCATTTTACTAGAGGAAACTATGTAAAGAGGGTTGAATATAGTTTCCATCAAGAAAATGAAGCCAAAGCTAATGATAGTGGAATCTGGTAAGAATACAGTATATTAATTCAAAACCATGTAAACTTATCTTGATGCTAATGAATATCAATTTAACTTGTTTGTCTTGACAAAAATGTAAAATATTCACAAAGCAGACATCTGTGCAGATGGATAGATGGGTTTCCTGTTTACAAACATTGGCAGTTGCGCGCGCACCCAGGGAGCAAAAAGCCTGTGTTTTGTATTGGAGTCTACGGCCAAACACACACTCATATCATTCATAAAAATGTAAAGTAACCAAACGAAGCAAACAGAGATCGTTGTGTTTTAAATTATATTGAATAAATCTGTATTTTGATGACGAATAACAAAATACCGACGCTGCGTTGCTGTGTTATATTTATATCACGATTACACTAACTTGGCAAGGGAGTCATCACCCGGAAACGGCATTTTTCTTGTTAAAACATGGATATTATTCGTGTTGGACCTCATTTGAAATTTGCCTGAAAAACTTGAGTTAGAAAGCGGCTTAAACTTTCGTTTAGACTCTTTGTTAAAACCAAAAGAGGCCACAACAATCTGCAGCCTGCAGCAGGTTCAGTTCAGCTCCGGTGTCGTCTTCATCACCTCCATACAGGAGCAACTTTCACTAGTTTGGGATTAAACCAGGCAAAGACGACATCATCACTACGTTTGGAAAGAGCTGATTCCAGCTGTTAGGGACTAACACGCATTGCTGTCGGTAAGTTTCGCTGCTTGTGTAACGTTCTGCTTTATTGTGTATGAGATCGTGGTGGGCAGTAGACAGACAAGCTAACTGCTAACAAGCTAACAGTATAAACTCAAACGCCATCTGATTTACGACCCCTGTACTTCGTACTAAATCTCCGGGATGCGTTGTTATGCCGCATGAACGTTCGTAAACGGCTCCACAATCAGTTTCTTCTTCTTTTTTAAGTTCGTGCCTAAGCAGCAGAGGATGGCTGTCACACACACTGTTTACAGTTTATGTCATGCAGCCGATCGCGGCGGTGATGCTGCTATTACAGTCTTCCGACTAGAATACGGGAATAATTTCTGCCTCCGCCGTGGTTTAATCCTACATGTGACCATGGTGAAAGACTAAATAAATCATAGTCTGAACCGGAATAAGTTATCTGCGAGGGTTTTCTGAAGATCAGTCACGCCTACTGTCCTATTTTCACCATTTTCAACTGTTCACATGCATTAATGTTTTGATTTTTGCAACCGAACAAATACCAGGACTCAAACATTATATTTCCCCGACACTTTCACGTCATATCTTGACCTAATCTGCATTAAAAGTCGAGTTTTGTATGTAAAACACAAGTCTTCTCATAGTTCAATAATGCTTTTCCTCTGTTTTATTGCCCCCTGGTTGCGTGCGCATCCTATCTGTGACGTTGCTCAGAAACCCATCTATACAGTTAGTCCATCTTCCTTGGAGGTTCTTACTGAGTGTCAGATAAGAGAACTGATTAAATTTTGAAGAATAATTAGAAATCTCTTCTATACCACCATCACGGTAACAACAATTTGAATAATTTCTGTAGAGCAGTAAATTTTAATATCTCATGTAGATTTTAAGACAACTGGATTTGTACGATATTTGGACTCAGCGTTATGGATAATTCTTATGACAGTATAGATAATAGTGATAAACATTTAACGTAAATTCCGTGCTACAAGCTGCTACTTTATTCACACACTATGAACACTGCGGCTTGAACAACAATGTGGCTAATCAATGGATTGTTGTGGGCAATTCCCATTTATAAAGAAAATTGGGGGAAAGTAACACCTGATCTTTCTCATCTATAATGTTTCCTTATAGTACTCAAGCCCTTTACATCAAATCTGCCCACAAACAGCATTAAAACTGCTTCTGTATTTCTGTTTTCCCCCTTTCTGTTGACTTAATTACTGATTATTGTTTGAAGACTCCAAGTTTGTATTCTCTGATATTTTATTGATCTCAACTACTATATAGTACTCCCAGTAGTACTCCACAGAATCCCCGTTGAAGGCTGGATGCTTTCTTTGTTATAGAACATGTTGAATTATTTTGCTCTTTGGAACAATTCAATGTTAAAGATTTTATCATGTTTTGGTAGCTCTCTGGTGGAAGGAGCGAGAGGAAGGAGGAGTCAGGATTAAGAGGAAAGAAGGGAGAGCATCAGGAGCCCGAGAGGAGAGATGAGCTGAAGGCTACAAAGATTTTTCTTTATTTGCCATTCCAAAACACACATTAGACATTATATTGTTATTAAAACATGCATGTATCTGGACATTAAATGATAGTTTAGTACCCTACAGTCGACTACTATGTGTACTATTGTCTGCAGTCTAAAACACCTTCTTATTTTAAAAAAGAGAGAAAATCATTGGCTTATCTTTGACTTTACATGTGGTCTGGGTAAGTCCATGTTGTCTGAAAACCCCCATGGTTTCTTCAGTCCTCATGTCTGTATTTGGGTTTTTCTGTGGATCAATTTCTGTTGATCCACAGAATTTTCATTTTCTTTAATTACAGAAACCAGTATGTAACCCACAGCAGAAAATGTGCTTGAATAAATAAATGAGAGAAAACTTGTGTGATTAAAAACAGGACAGTTCATTGTTTAATCTAGTAAAGTAAATAAATAGTTGTAGATTTAAAAAGCTAAAAACAGACACTGTGGAAATAAAATGTGAAAGCATGATTAAAGTGATTAAAAATGTGCAAGAAAGCTATGCATTATGTGACTTTAAGCACAGCCAATGGTTAATATGACACCATTTCATCTTAACGAGTAAGGTTGTACATTCTGCCTTTTACTTCCTGTCTGGTTGCTCTGGCGACGGTTAAACGCATGTAGCAGCCATGTTCTGATGAGAAAAAAATGCAGCTACCTTATGGAAAGATAACGAGCTAATAGGGGATTATCACGCTTACTGGAACTTCCCGGCATTTGGGCACTTCCTCTTCCGGGCCATTTTAACAACAGCCGTTCCTGCTCTGTTATACTGTTTAAATCGTATAAACTCCAAACATACTTAAGTTTTCATTCTAGACTGAAGTGATACTGGATCAAAAGCTGGATCAAAGCGATCGATTCGCTGCGGTGAAGGGCCGAACTTTAAAATAAAACACACGTTTGTTTGTTGCCGGTGGGGCACAACACCGGCACTTCACAGCATGCTAGCATTAGCCAGCTAGCGTTTACTGACGTGCTTAACATTGTGCGTCTTAAAACACACATACATCTGAAAATCGGGTCTGTACCCCCCCGTTTCCAGTGGAACAACTGGGGACTGCCAAGAAAGGAGACGCTTTCAGATGCTTGTGTGTTTTCAGCCGCACAAAGTTAGGCACGTCATCGAGCTGGCTAATGCTAGCCTGCTAACAGTAGTCCGTCAGCTACTACTCTGTTAAACTTTGTAAATCGGATAAACGTCAATGCCAAGTTTTCATTCCAGACTGAAGTGATGCTGAGGAAGAAGTGGATTAAAACGACTGATTCGCCGCGGTGAAGGACCGAACTTTATAATAAAACGACACACGATTGTTTGTAGCCGGCAGTCTGCACAGTCGTGTTGGCAGGCTAGCATTAGCCAAACTCGATGACGTGTATTATTATATTGTATTTTATATATTATTTATATATATTATTATTATTATCTTATTATTATTATTATTATTATTATCTTATTATTATTATTATTATTATTATTATTATTATTATTATTATTATTATTATTATTATTATTATTATATTATATATTATTATTATTATTATTATATATTGTTATTATTAGTTATTATTATTATTATTATATATTTATATATTAGGTTGTATTATTTCTATATTTCTTTCTTCTGAAAAACTGCTTATTCGGGCCCTGTTGTCTGTTGCTGTTAACAATCAATTAATACAAACCATTTTCATAATATTGTGTTTGTTTCCTTGTGGTTGCTCATCATCAGGGCTCCTTTTGTTCCTAGATCCCTAAATTCTGGCCTTAATTTTATTTAGTAGTCAGTTTGTTGTGTTGCAACCCTAGTCCAGGCTTGTCAACCAACTGAGTAAAGGGTTCCAAGTAGGTGATCGCTAATGTCCTTAATTAACAGTCCGCTCGTAGGGTTTTTGTACAGACCATGACTATTCAGTGGAATATTACACTTGAACAACAAACTAGGGCCAAATTTGGTAAAGAAACTCAAAATTCTTCAATCATATATCAAAAGGCATGAGGAATAGGTCTAGACTAAGTCAAAATGATCTTGGGTAAGACCATGAAACCCATGTTACCTCCGCAGTGTGTGCATAAAAGCATATACTGTGTTAAAAAAAACAAAACAAAACAAAAAACATGGATGAGGAAGTGCTGTGTAGTTCTTCTGGTTCTTCTGATGAACCAGAAGACTTAAGACAAAAAAAATAAGATGGCAAGAAGAACTTAATTTAATTATATCTAAAACTGAGTGGGAAGACATAAGTTTATCCTTAAATAAGATGACCGCATCACAGTTTTGGCAGGAATATGCTTGGAAGATTCAGATGAGATCATTTTTAACTCCTGTCCAGCAAGTTAAATTTCAACAATTGTTAACATCAAAATGCTGGCGGGACTGTGATGAAAACCAAGCTGACTATAGTCACATTTTTTGGTCCGGTCCGGTTTTGAAAAGATTTTAGGGTAAGTGTTAGTGTAGAAATATGTAAGGTGATGAAGATAGATTTTGATATTAATGATGAGTTCATTTTACTAGGGAAAATACCAAAACAAATAGTTAAAATGACAATAAATATTTCATAAGAATATTAAGAATAACAGCTCTCAAACTTGTAACAAAAAACTGGTTTTAGAAGTTGAGCCCGGGTTTAAAGAAATGGCAAAATCTGATGGAACAAGTAAAAGAAATGGAACAGTTAACGTATAAATTAAGGGGAAATCCCCAAAGGGGACACACGCTATGGGCCAAATGGGAGACCATATAAAAAATGGGGTGAGAGGTCAGAATACAAGACATGGAAATATGGGGCATAACCTTAGTAGGCTTTCCACCGATCAGATCGGTTTGATCGGATCGGCTGATATTTCAAATTTTTTTCTTCTTTTCTGATCGGTCCTTAACTTTTCATTCACCGATCCGATCAATGATGTCATTGTCATTTTGAATCTGCTCCGGTAAAACTCTCATTTACACCAATTAAACTTAGAAAACAAGCGAACATACAAAGCAGAATAGACACGTACTCACTAGTATGTGTTTTACGTCTTCGTGGCGTTTTTGTCGTGAGTTCTGTCACTATGTGCTGAACAATAAAGTTTTTACAATCCCAAATACGCCACATGTAAAGGATGGCGACGCCGGTTGCAAACATGTCAGCTCTTAGACTGAAAGGACACAGTGCATTTCCGGCATTTCCGCAAACAACAGTTTTCCTTAAACTGTTGCAGCATAAGTGTTTGTCTCCGTGTCTCCATCAGAGACTGTAAATAACAGGACTCCAGACCGCGGAGACCTCCAGTGTCCAGCGCTTCGGCCGCCGCGTGCTCCTCGCGTGCTGCAGCAGGTATACTATACACAATCGCTCCTGACGCTAACGCATGCGTCCACAGCAAATATATTCCAGCCCTACTGTGGTGATACCGGACTACATGAGCTAAAGCGAGTTGTTTGTTCTCACGTCGAGGTTCTTCCGAGGAAACAGTCACTCGATTAGTTTGACCACTTATATTTGGTCATCAGATGTGAGCCCCAACTTCTAAAGCAGCATTACTGCCTTCATTTGCACTGTGACTGTAAATAATTTCAGTTATGACTGTTTAAGTTGGGCTGTTATTTGTGCCACTGGCTTAAATTGTTTTGGTTTGTCCTGATAAAACCTGAACGCCCGTTAGAGGTTATTGATGTTTAATCTTTTCATCTCAGTCAGTTCAGGACAAAAAATGGAAACAAAAACCTTTTTTATGATACTCAGTAAATCGATAAATACAGGTAAACGAGCTATTCAAATAGATATATTTGCTTCCTCACATGATTGGACGGTGATCGTTTTTTTAAAACTCTGATCGGTGATCGGCTGCAAAAACCCCGATTGTGTAAAGCCTATACCTTAGTAACGAGAAGAAAGATAGAGAAAGCTGAGGAAAGTGATGGAGAAGAGTTGTGGCATTAGAAGGATAGAGGAGTCAACAATGAAATGGGGAGCACATAAATTTGGAGAAGCTTTTTTGTTGTTGTTGTTTTTTTGTTGTTTTTTTTTGTTTTGTTTTGTTTCTTGGTAGTATTGTTGGGGGAGGGGGTTTATGCAACTGACTGTTTATTAGTCCCAAATGTTTCTTTTATGAAACTCTTCTTTTTATTTATATCTATGTCTATATCTATACAGATAAAGATACAGATATGTTTTTGTCTGTTTGTTTGTTTTCAAGTTATTAATTTTCTATTTTATTATCTATATAAAGGCATGATGAAGATTGTCTGAAAAATCAATCATTTTGAGGTTGATGTTTTTGAAAGGATATGTATAGATGCAAGTGTCCCCTCCTTTGTGTTTTTTTTTTTCCCCTTCGTGTTTCCCTTGTGGATGGAGAGGGGGAATTATGAAATCGATTACTTAATTGCCATTGAGATGTCCTACTATTGTTAGGCATGAAATTGAGGGGGGAGTACACGAGAATGATTTTTGAAAATATAAAGCATAGATGTCTTTATGAATGTAATTACTCATTCATTTGGCTAATTTTTTTTAATTAAATTTAATTCTCTTTTTTAAGGTTTGATTTATTCCATGAAAGGGAACAGCAGGGGGATTGACAGGACGAGTAGTTGCAATTGAAGGAAAGATGAATGCGGCCAACTACAAAGAGATCCTGGAAGAAAACCTCTTCCAGAGTGCTCAGGACCTCAGACTGGGCCAAAGGTTCACCTTCCAACAAGACAATGATTCAGTACACAGCTAAAATAACTAAGGAGTGGCTTCAGAACAACTCGGACCATTCTGGACCGGCCCAGCCAGAACCCTGACTTAAACCCAACTGAGCATCTCTGGAGAGACATGAAAATGGCTGAACACCACCGTTCACCATCCAACCTGACAGAACTGGAGAGGATCTGCAAGAAGAACGCAGAAGATCCCGAATCCAGGTGTGAAAAACTTGTTGCATAATTCCCAAGAAGACTTATCGTGTGTTCAGACCGACCGCGGCAGGCGCGGCAAGGGCGTTAGGTTTACGTGCAAAGTAAAGACGTGTTAAGGAGCGTCAAACCTTCTTGCGGCGCGTTTAGGGTGTCGGACGTGGCGCATTTGGAGCATTTTGGCATTCGCCTCGCCCAACATGCAGGTGCGGCAACGCCGGAGTTGGAAAATCTGAACTTTTGCCGCGCCTGTCGCGGGGCATCAGCCAATCAGAGACTCAGCATGTGTCAATCGTGACGCAGACACACATTTTACGACAGGACGGGAAATACAGAGGAGACAGTGGGGAATCTCTCCCCTCCACGGAGACAGTGGACGATAAACTGTGATCTGAGTCCGGTCCCAGGTTCCCAAACGGCGGGTTGATGACCTGCCGTCCCGATCGGATTAATAAGCTTATAATGCCGTCCCGAGGCGGGACTGTAGGTCATTAAGCTGGGGTGGATAGGATGAAACCAGGAACAGCACCCATCATCGGTGTGCGGTTCCTGGAGTAAACGGTGAAACTAACTAAACTCAGAACACATCTAAACAGTCTGCTGACGGCGCACACGGCGCAAAAACGCCCGACAACATTTTTCTCTGGCTTTGTGGAGTAAATAAAGCCAAGCAGCTGCTCAGTTTCATCCCACACAGACAAGGAAAACAGCCGGATCCACCACCACTCTAGACAGTCTTGCCGGGCGTCAGCAGCTTTTTGGTCTCTGAATGTCAGCGTCTGATTTTATGTGAACCAGCGTCAAACTTTGGGCGTCAAGCGCGTTTTTGCCGCCAACAACACGTTAGGTCTGAACCAGTCTGTCGCAGGGCCAACACAGAGAGACAGACAACCATGCACGCTCACATTCACTCCTAGGGACAATTTAGAGTGATCAATTCACGTAACTTCATGTTTTTGGATGGTAGGAGGAAGCCGAAGTACCCGGAGAGAACCCACGCATACACAGGGAGAACATGCAAACTCCACACAGGAAGGCCACTGTTGTAACTGTTCCAACGCCTCCACAGCCGGGACTCGAACTAGCAACCTTCTTACTGTGAGGCTGCAGTGCTTATATGCATATATATATATATATATATATATATATAAAATGTGTATGTATGTATGTATGTATGTAGATAGATAGATAGATAGATAGATAGATATGTATGTGTGTGTGTATATATGTATATATACAGTATGTATATATATATATATACATGTATGTATATATATATATATATATATATATATATATATATATATATATATATGTACATATATATGTATATAGCCTCAAGGCCAGCTGTAGGCCCAGAAACCAACAGCAGCTATCAGCCTATTTAACATTAAAGGATAATTTTATTTTTCAACCTGGGCCTTATTTCTGAAGTTCATACGTGCATTTACTCACTAGTAAAATTTATGCATCACTTTGACACCTTTTGAAGATATTTTATTAATTCGCCCTTCGGCGTGCATTAGGGCTGAACGATATGGACAAAATTTCATATCTCGATATTCATGCCAGACATCTCAATATCGATACGATACGATATGATATGACGATGGGTTCATTGAAAACCAAGCACTTTTGTGGAAACTGCAGTTTTGTTTGTGACTTCCAGAGCTTTATATGCAGGACAAGCACAGGGGAAATCTATATCTTTTATATAGTTACTTTTGTGATATTAATGTCTTGAATGTTCATATCTCGATATAGATACGATAACGATATATCTTTCAGCCCTAGCGTGCATCCATGCAATGGGAGAGACAGGGCAGCCTCTCTATAAGGCATTATCTGCAGCAAAACTTCTTGTACACGTGTGCACGTCTTCATGAATGAGTGTGTAATTTCACATGCACGAATGCCGCCTGTCACGTGGCTGGAAAGAGCTTGCACAAGTGTCACATTCACATCAATTGATCAAAATCTATGACAGACTTCATGATCAGAATGTACAGTACACAGACAGCGAACTATGTCCCTGAACTCCGGGACATCTCCTTTCTTTATCCTTTAACTTTATCCAGATGCAACACGTAAACACCATTCCCTGCGACCAGCTCAAACCTTTACCCGCCAAAACTGCTACTTTTGGTTCATGCTAGAAGTTTCGCACATAACTGTTGATAATGGTGCCCCCAGCAAACTTCTCAGGAAAATTGTGGATAGACCTGGCAAAGATGTCTGCTCTGATGCAGCAAAGATGCAGCTTTTATCGGTGGTAGTTTAGAAGATGAAGCTATGTTGTAAACATGGTGGGAATGAACATGTGTCACTGGGAAAAAATTCAGAGATAAACTACTTCTAAATTATTAAATAAACATCCAAACAGAAAAAACAACACATTTTCCATTAAAGTTGTGAAGATGTTTATCAACTGGGCAGGAGAGTTAATATTGTGTTTTTCACTATTTGTTTTGTTTTATTAGTTTTAATTATTGTTTTTATTACCAGGACTACACTTTGCTCGGAGCTCACGTTATCTTTCCTAATTCTCTGCTGGAGTCTATAACCTGAGGTTTTCAACCAGTTTCCCACAGAGGTCAGTAAAACTGGATGGAATCTTTAAGAATGGTAAAGTACTTTCTGTTGAGACGATAAATAGTCTAACCTTACAATGCAGTGTGGGATTTCCCATGTCTTATTTCTTCACAACCGCCTTTACAACATGTTACATTATGTTTCATCCAGCAGTCCATACTTTGATCCTTCAGTAACTGGATAACTAGAAGTTATGTTCATTTTGTGTATTTCCATGGGAACCGACAGTTTTCTCCATCACTCTGTTGTTCCCTAATGACAACAACAGATGCTCCAAATACTATGTCTTTAAATCTCTTCCTCTGTCTCCATCTTCTTCGTGGCTTAATCTCCACATTGTTTATCTCAGTGTTTGTCACAATTTCTTTTTTCTCATCCAATGAGCCTTTCAGCAAAGTGGAACCTCATTACTTCCCATAAGCATCTTTTTCAGTCGTTTCTCAAGATGTTGGGAAATTCATCATACCATCTGGTGTGTAAGCTCTGCTGGTGCAAACCTTAATGCTGTACAGTGGACATTAATATTAACTATGAATAATCATAAATATGTAGAAAGTTTGAACCAGCAGCAAAACTAGAATAGAATAGAATAGAATAGAATAGAATAGAATAGAATAGAATAGAATAGAATAGAATAGAATAGAATAGAAAAGGTCAGATCCTGGTGTTAAAGGGATATTGTGTAAGAATTACTCCCATGTAACACTGGGATGTATTCATGTATTGAATTCAAGGGACATGAGCACAATCTCTGTATAAACTGGAACAAATGATAAAAACAACTTTTCATTTCATGTTATTAAAACACTGAATATACCGACGTGGATAAATGACGTAATTTATCCCTGTAAATTTTGGTGTCAATAAATTTTCATTAATTGCCGAGCCCAATTACGTAGAAAAGAGCTTTCCACCTGATCATGTAAAAAAGCTCAGATCATCTCCTACCACTAAATCAAACTAACAATAACTCAATAGATCTAAGTCAATAAAGCAGCTTTGGGATGTGGTGGAACGAGAGATTCTCATCACGATGAGGTAGAACGGGAGATTCTCATCATGAGGTGGAACAGTAGATTCTCATCATGAGGTGGAACGAGAGATTGTCATCATGATCAGGTGGAATGGAAGAGTCTCATCACGATGTGGTGGAACAAGAGATACTCATGATGAGGTGGAATGGAAAATTCTCATCATGATGCGGCGGAACGGGACATTCTCATCATGATGAGGTGGAACGGGAGATTCTCATAATAGATCTGCAGCAACTGCGTGATGCTATCATGTCCTTATGGAGCAAAATCTCTGAGGAATGCTTCCAACATCTGTTCAATTTATGACAGCAAGAATTAAGGCAGCTCTGGGGGAAAACAGGGTCCAAACTGGTGTTAATAAACCTATAACAAAGTGGCCGTGTTGTGTAAATGCTTTTGCTTTTAAAATCAATGTTTATCTGCAAACATTGAGAGCTGAATAACGTCCTTTTAAACTAGTACAGTAATATTTATTTTCATCAGCATACATGTGATGACTTCCTTCGTATCGGTCTGAGGTTTCCTAATCCTTTATCTTGTTATGGCGGCTAGATATGAAGCAACTCATCCATGAAGTTGTGTTTGAATAAATAGGCTGTCACCATGCAGCCTTGATCAGCCTGGTTTATGTGACACAGAAAGATGCATATTAGAATAAACTATAATTAGTTTAAAAAAAGGATGTGATAACCCAGTCAGTCCGTCTCTCGACAGCAGCCCTCCTCTCTTTTCTCTGGTCTTCCCTCCTCTCATCTCACCAGACTCACATCCTTTCTTCTTTCTGTTGCTGCCAGCAGGAGGATGACGCACACAGAGATTTTATCCAAAATTCACAATCACCTCAGAGATGTGTGTCTGCTGATTTCTGTCATTTTGCATTTTACACTTGTTATTTCTTTCCTATTTTTCAGCGGCAGATTTGGCTGTCTGTAATCACCCTGCTGGCTGATAAGCCCTGATAAGCCCAGTGAAGAAATCACATAATAGATCTGAAATTTTCAGGCCGGTTAAGAGGTAATTACCAGATCTTACCTTTTAATTCTGCTGGCAGTTCCCTGTGATCTGTGGAAATGAGGAGGAATGTAGCGTGAACTAGTTTTAATTGGTTTTTAGATGACTTTCACATGAACTGTGAAATTGTGTTAATCAACAGAAAGGGCAACATGTAGGCAGCTTTCATGCAGCAAATCTCAGAAAAACACGTCGTGTTGTGAAGAACAGGGACACATATGGTGGAATATTATGTTTATGAATGATACCTGGGACGTCAATTTCAGTTCAACCCCCGAGCCAATCCAGTACTTTGAAATCCTGTGGAGGTGAAAGTAATGTTATTTTTTATTCAAAGTATTGTACATAAATATATTTCATTGCTCTTCTGTCACAAATAGGTGTGTTTTTGTGTTGAACATGGAAACCGAGGCCAGCCATGTCTGCCGTTATTAATTTCAGATGTCACAATTTTGAAGTTGCCAAGTTCATTGCCAAGCTACATTTTTTCATTACATCCAGAAATTGTTCATTTGCTTTCTCAAGATAACCCTTAATGATGGCCGATACTTCAAGATTTGTTATCAATCCAATGCCAAGTAAATGCAGGGCCAGTATTGCTTACACTGCTATCCTTTTAAATAACTATGGTGGAATGTATTATCAAATTGTTGAATTGGATTAATTAATAAACTTCCATTACCTTTAGTGTTTTTCGCAATTTTATATTGGATTACATTTTAATTTGTTAAAAATTACGGAATGGCTTTTTTGTAGAAATAAATGGAAACAATAGAAGAGTAACAATAAAAAAAAGTTATGTTTTACACAGTAAAAAAAGTGTAAAATCACACACACCCCATTGCATGAAAAACAATGCAGATAACAAGATGAAAGTAAGTACAGTACAAGTAAGTACTAAGTACAGTAAGCTATATATATATATATATATATATATATATATATATATATATATGTAGCTGTGAAAAAGTCCCCCCCCCCTTCCTAATTTCTTACTTTTTTGCATGTTAGTCACACTTAAATGTTTCAGATCATCAAACAAATTTTATTGTGAGTCAAAGATAACACAAGTAAAGAGAAAATGCTGTTTTTGAATGAAGATTTTTATTAGTGATGGAGGGAAAAATCCTAACCTGTGTGAAAAAGTGATTGCCCCCCCTGTGAAAACATAAATTAATTGTGGTTTATCACATCTTTGGAAAGCTGAGTTTAATTTCCAGATCACAGAAACAGCTGCTTGCGCAGTGTTGACTCCGTCTTTTCTCTATTGCATAAGTTTGAAGCTGTATTCTGAGATTTTTGTCATCACTGCTTTTTTGTTTCAGCCATATTTTAGTGTATTTCAAAGTTGTAAAAGTTTGATGATCCTGTGGTGGATAAATCATAACGCCACTTTCTGCATTATTGGGCAGAAAACAACTCAATCCACTTGTGACTAATTAGAAAATGATTTTAATTTCTGTTCATGCTCTTTTTTTCCTGTTTTTAATGACCACACACAACGTCCTGCAGCTCTGCTCTGCTTTAACTGAGTGGGAGGTGAGCAACAGCAATGATGCTGTCAAGAAGTCTGCTGTGCGGCTCCTTTAAATGACCAGTGTGATTTAACTTTGACGTCAGTCACGCGAAGAGCAACAAAAGCGGCAAAAACATCTTGCCACTTTGGAAGCTGTCCTGTTTGTCGCCCAGCCTCGGGCATCTTTGCAGCTTTTGTTGCTTTTGGTCTGAACGTGCAGTTAGTCCAGTTCAGTCACAGGGGTTGCTGGAGCCTATCCCAGCTATAATCAGGTGAGCGGCAGGTACAGGTCACCAGTCTGTCGCAATGAACTCATTGTCATGTTTAAAAAACCAGTCTGAGATGATTTACGCTGTATGACATGGCGCGTTATCCTGCTGGAAGTAGCATCAGAGGATGCTACACTGTGGTCATAAAGGGATGGACATGGTCAGCAACAATACTCAGGTAGGCTGTGGTGGTTGTTGGTGAGTCTGTGTGAATTGTAGCCTCAGTTTCCTGTTCTTACAGGAGTGGTACCCGGTGTGGTCTTCTGCTGCTGTAGCCCATCTGCTTCCAGGTTGGATGTGTTGTTAATTCAGAGATGCTCTTCTGCATTCTTCGGTTGTAGCAAGTGGTAATTTGAATTACTGTTGCCTTTCTATAAGCTGGAACCAGTCTGGCCGTTCTGGTTTGACCTCTGGCATCAACAAGGCATTTGCACCCACAGAACTGCTGCTCACTGGATATTTTCTTTTTTTCGGACCATTCTCTGTAAACCCTAGAAATGGTTGTACAGGAAAATCCCAGCCGATCAGCAGCTTCTGAAATACTCAGACCAACAACCATGCCATGTTCAAAGTCACTTAAATCACTTTTCTTCCTCATTCTGATGCTCAGTTTGAACGGGAGCAGATCGTCTTGACAAAGTCTACATGTCTAAATGCATTGAGTTGCTGCCATGTGAGCAGTTGGACAGGTGTACCTAATAAAGTGGCCAGTGTGTGCACATATATGTATATATATATATATATATATATATATATATATATATATGTACATTTATATATATATATATATATATATATATATATATTTCATTCATTCATTCATTCATGAATTCACAAATGAAGTGCTTCACACAATGCCACAAAATTCATGAAACCAATAAAAAAAATAATAATAATACACAAACATTTGCATTAATCAAACATGGCCTGATAGTCACAGTTTGTGTTTTGATACCACACATGTTCATCTTTCTGACAGTTTTCTGTCCTCTGGCTTCTTCTATCAGAAGCATGCTCTACATCAGAGCCAGTCCTGAGTTCCTGGAGAATGACGAATGCCTCCTTCATCACTAAATCTGGATTCAGAAGCCTTCGGTGATGTGAATGAACATGGGCAGCATTGTAACAACAGCTCGGCTTTCTTTGTCATAAAGCAGAAAATCACACACTAAACTTGCTGTTTTTGAGGTTCTTTCCCCCACAGTAGAGTAAATCTGAAAAACCAGCTGCTATGAGATTGTTCTGCAGTTACCAAAATATGGCGTTTGCACATCTCAAACTGATGCAACCCTGCTTGCTGTGAGTGTTCCCCTTGGTGTGCATTTAAACAGAGCCAACCACTGAGCATCTCCATGAAATCTGCTCCAGTGTGAGAGGGTGTTTTGTCAATATCAGATGGTTGAGGGCCCTGGGCTTGGCATCATAGCAGGCATCACTGCGATGTCTGGCACAGCTCTTACTGAAGTGTTTACTCTGAGAGGAAGGGGTGGTGATTGTGTGGGTGTTTGATGCCCTCCATCTTTTTCTGTCAGCGTGGCTTCTCCTCTGTATCTAATCCTGCCAGGGCACCAGCTGCTCCCAGAACGGCATCTCCTACGGCACAAGACACTTCCTCTCAGAACTACCTCCCTCCCCAGTGCTCCCACTCATCCACCCGTCTACGGGTGCCCCTGTGGCCAGGCTGTGGTCGGTGAAGCCAAGTTCACACCGCTGGAATGATTGCAGTGACAGCTGTGTTTTTATGCTCGTCTGCAGGGACTGGTTTTATCTGGTCTGCTGGCTGAGCCGCTATCAGCTGCAGCTTTGACGGGTTGATAGTCAAACAGGCTGACTGACTGGACAACTCACAAGGGGCCTGCAACAAGGTTTGCAAGTTCAGAGAGGATGCTTGACGATAAGCAGGATTCACTGGGGTGTCTTTCCTCTTGTGAGAAATAAGCAAAATGCATTTCTGCTGGTCAGCTGCTGACATTTAACCTTAAAGACACACAACGGAACTTTTAGCAGTTTTCTCAGTGACCCCCCAATCGGCATCTGAACTAGCATCCATCTTGCATCATACCTGTACTGTGATTCACTCCAGCCAGTAAAAGACAGTCTTATCTTGACTCCTGTTCTGTCCCTTCCTCTCTTTCTTTTCCCCTCTTCCTCCAGTAATGTTCCCTTGTGTTTCTTTTTTTTTTGGAGATACTTGTATGAACCCAGAGGAGAAAATTAGGGCTCTGCATTGTACCCATCCCTGTACGGTGGCACCAGGGAGGGGTGGGCTGCTGTTTGGGGCCCCCGGGGGGGGGGGGAGGGGGGGGGCAGTTGGTGGGGGTTGGGGACCTTGCTCAGGGGTCCACAGTGGTTCACCTGGGTGGCGTGACGGGGACTCGAACCTGGGTCCACCGCGCCAAGGCCAGCGACATTGCCACTGGGCTACCCACTCCCCCCAAGTTTCTTTACCAAATCTGACATGATACACATTCAAAATACTGCTGTGTTTTTATCTGGTTCATATTCGTTTGTGAGTAAGTGATACGGTGCACAACCAATTGTCGGCTGCAATGTCACAGCCGCGTCCCGGATGGAAAAACTTACATACTGCTGTTTCTGAGCCTTGGGACACCACTGCGCAGTGACGTCTCAAAAATGTGCATAATGAATGTTGGTGCGACATCAAAATGAGTCAGAAGCGCAGATTTTTAAGGTCTATAAGTTATGTTGTGTCTTTAAACTCCATGAGATCGCTGACGACCTCAAGTCCTATCGCTTATATTGTCAACCATTTCTCAGGATCGTAGTGTGTAACTCAGTAAATTGTGATGGATAGTTTACCCTTCAGGGGATCTATGGAAGTTTTCCAGGTATTTATATCTCATATGGGAGGTTTACAATCCAGCCAATCAATGTTGTGTTTATTCAGAGACTCTGTCTGGTAAAGCAACAGTGATCCATGATAACACCTTTTATTTATCATCGTCATCATAAAAACATTGCTATCACTACTGTTACTAAGAGACCTCTATTTAGACCTGGAAATGATGATGAAGACACTTCATGTCAAACTTTCCACCAATTAGAGAGCTTAAATTGACAGCAATTTCCCATCAGGAGCATTTATTTAGGAATAAATTCTGGTTCTGGTTGGTCTTTATGGTGCTATATAGTAGGGCTTTGACTTTTGCCCAGAAATCTAATTTGAAGTTTCTTTGTTTGTTCATATCGAGATTGTGAACAGTAATTAGAATATATTATAGAGTATATTCGAACGTTTAAACCATTAAATCAGTAAAATTTGTATTGGCATCAACTTGGAGTTGTACATGTTTTGGCCACAAGATGACAGTGTAGCTCTATCAATGTCAATGGACTACATGCACAAAAGGCTCTTCCAAGTATTTGCGCATGTTAAAATTGTTTTTATCATACCTGCAAACTCGTCGCTTTTCGGCGAAATTCAGCGTTTTTGGATCAAAATATATGACTCTCGTGAATCGTGTAGATCCGATGAGTTTTTTGTTTTTTGTGGGAGGGGCTCAGACATCTGCTGAGCATGTTAATGCAACGTGCAGAGTGCAGCGAGGTGATGGGGAGAGGCGAGTCCTACAGGCCAGGCAGGTAAACTTCGAGACGACCCAACAAGCTACGTGTGAAGGGAGAGAGGAAAGGTAGCGACCCGGTGGTAGCAACTGAAAAGTTGCCTTAGATGTTACAAGTTGAGTAAATGAACTGCAAACGAAACGTGATGCTAACGCTACCGTCGGCTCAGCAGGCTGATAAACTTAACACTGTTCAACATAGGCGCTGATTTCAGAACCCGAGCACCCATGAAGAATACCGAATACAGACTTGGCAAAGTTAAAGCATTGCTGTACCTGACTAAAAGATGTGCAGGAAAGTTTAATCACTGCACGCTAAGACCATAAATACTGATGTTCAGGGTTCATTTTTGCCCTACATATTGAAATCTGCTCTTTTAATTTAACAGAAAAAAACCTGCAGAACTTGAATGTTTGTTTTTTTTTTTTAAATAAGTTTTGGTTACACACATACCATATATATATATGTACTGTATGTGTGTGTGTGTGTATGTGTGTTCAAAAAAAAAAGATATATATATATAATACGCACACACAGGATAATAGAAATATACATATTATATGCGCACACATTCAGGATAATAGTACATATATATATATATATATATATATATATATATGTATGTGTGTGTATGTATGTATATATATATATGTATGTATTATTATCCTGAATGTTTATCCTGAATGGCTAAACACAGAAGTGTATTTGTACTGTTCTTTGAGATCATCGTTGCTACTTGTAATGTGTTTCTTAGGTTAGCACAAGCTGGATTTGCTAATAAGCCACTACTACTGATCTTTCTCAATTTCCGACGACACGAGCACGAACTACTTCTCCAGTTTCCACCTTCTCCGGTCAAGCTGGATGTTCCCGTGCACAGTCTTCTTTCACCAAGAGAATAGTTGTAATGAAAAAAAACCAGGATGGTCCCGGTGTAGGTACCAGATGTGCTTGGGTTTCCAGATCGGCTCAGGGTCCTGTGCCTTGCGATGACATCACTATGCTACGGCAGCTGAACTTGGGTGGAGGGAGATGTCTGTAATATTTTTAGGACTCAGGATTTTCATAAATACACAAAACTGATTTGTGTTGGCAACTTTATCCATTTTTATTCCTCCTTCTGCCCTCATATCCTACTCTTCCTCATATACCCATGGTCACCTGTCAGTGGTATGTGCATCCATAGATATCATATGTGCGCCCTCGTCTGTCAAGGGGTGGTACTCCATGTAACATTAAGGGACATCAGGAATACGTAACACTGCAACAATTTCTACTGTACTTCATTTGTTGTCTACAGTGTACATGTTCTGTATTTGTGTTTCATGTACTGTGATTGAAAAAAACACTGAACTTGGAACTCATTTTGTAGGAGATGTGCAAAGTTATCAGCTCATCACTGTTTTTTTCATTCCCGTCTGTAGTGTGTTTATGGTGTGTGTCTGGCACTATCATTATTTCGGCTCTCAGGAAATTTACAGAAGGTGATACAGCTGTTGTATATCCCTTATGATAAAAAGAATAATATTCCTCGTAAAATTCCTCCATGTTTCCAAAAATAATCTCCCGTAAAAAACGTTTCTGTAATTTGTATGTCTACATACTGCCAACTTTAAACTGATCATATAAACTAATTCGACGAGCGTTTTGTGTGTTGCGCCATCTTGCGGCGCCGCCATTGCAACGGAAACGAGTCCCAATTATCTCCTATCTGCCAACATGGAAAGCAGCGTGAGTATCTGAATTTGCAACGTTGGACAGTCGTCTAGGGTAATGATAACCTATAGGTATGTTATCCGGAGATCTCTAAAGTATTCTCCCATTCTTATTTATTTATTTTTTTGGTTGTTTTACATCGGAGCATTAATTTAAACTATTATTCATCTCTGGAAACTGGCTTTAATGACAAGCCACACTGGAGTAACACGCACATCTCTTGATTACTTATCAAAGCTTAAAAAAATTAACTTTTTCAAAGGTCGTCACTTTGCTATAAAAAATAATACCCATAACAGGTTTGAATATTAAGAGTGGCCTAATATTCGCTCGAACATCATTTATTGTTTTAATGTTCAAATTATATTCAAATAGCGAAGTTCGGAGTCCAAGCCCTTATCTAATGATGCATTCATTTCACATCATTTTAGCCTCATAATCTGACAACTTGGGACTGAGCCCATATTGTTTCAACTGTACACAGTGAAAAGTGTTAATAAAGTCTTAAAATAAAACAAGTTTGTACATGGCAGCAGTTGTGGTTACATACTGTATCTGTGTGCAGGCTTGCACAGTTGTAGGCAATTAGGACACAGAAATGTCATCATGAGATAAAAGTTATGAGGGAGAACAACTTTTAATATATGTGTAGTGTCACCTCCCTCTAAGGGAACGACTAGACAGATACCATGCCAGCAACATACCCCCAAAGAGTAAAGAGTTCAGGTTGTTTTAGGTCAATGTCATCTCTGATCTTTGTTCAGTTGTCTATTGGCTTTGTTCAATGACCTATCATCTTCCCTGAGGTGTAGACAAAGAGTACTGCCTTCATTAGACAATAAAAAAACATGGGAACAAAAGGGAGGGAATAATTGGCATGCCATAAGGGTCTGGCACAGTAAAAGAGACAGGATTGAGACAATTGAGCACCAGGCAGTGAGTCTATACCTTGTAGCAGGAGAAGGCCATTTTCCTAATCTGCCTCTACTCTATCTAGTGAGAAGCTCACGACTAGCATCTCTGCAGCAGGCACTGAAATGAGCAGCATAAGTTGGACATTTGCAAGGACAGAGTGGACATTTCCACTGTGAAGTCAGCAACTATAAAAACAGTTGACAACCAAATCCTCAACTTTTTTACTTTAGCTGCTGTTTGCAGCTGTGTCTTATTTCTTATTTCAGGGTCTGCACACCTCTAAGTGCGCAGACTACTTAGGTTACAGAGCGCCGATAGCTGCTGGACCTTTGTGAAATTGGACAAGCTAGCCTTCAGTATTTCCCGTAGTGCTCCAGTCTTGTTGCCTAGCAACTGCAGGTTCAACAGCTATCTACTGCGCTTTAGATACATTGTGAAAACTAAATGGAGGCAGGCATTTTATTCCTTTTCATTTACCTTTTCATTACCCCATAAACTGGTCATCAACACCGACTGAGTTGGTTCTATTAATTCTTTTACTAAATAATGTCAAACAAATGCATTTTTTGAGGTTAAAACTCTCATTGTAAGCTTGACCTCATTGTTTTAAATTTTCATTTTATACTTTATACTTTAAATCCTAAATACAGTATATCCAAATATTACACTTGTAGCTCTGCTCATTCCCTCACATCCTGTGTGCAATAATCATGGATGACCTGAATGTTATTTTATTAGGCAAATACCATTTACACTGTAGTAAATGGAAAATAAACACCTCCTTCTGTCTGTTTTAAGAATACGTTTTTACAATATTTCTCATCTACATAGAAAATGTCAAGTAGGATTGCAGAAAAGATCTCTAAAGAAATGTTCATTGCACTTCTCACAGCAGTGATATGGCGGACTTACCATTAGGCAAAAGTAGGCAGTTGCCTGGGGCCCCCAAACGGAGGAGGGCCCCGACCAGCTGGGAAAAATAATGCTTTTCATCCATAGTGCCTTTTCTCCCATCATTCTCCTTCATACACACATACTGTACACAGGTGTAATTGAGGCCTGGTACAGTACATGTCTGCCGCTCCTCCTGTATCTGTGTCCTCTGTAAAAAAAATACTAATAATAAAAAAAAATAATTCATGTGTGATTATAGTAGCCTATGTGTGGTCTTGAAGTTATTTGTCATAGTTTAATTTTCAAAGCACTAATGGGGTCCTACTTGTTCTCACTATGTTCCCCTTTACAGAAAACACAGAACATCTGTTCAACAAAAACATGCTAGTTTTGTCATATTTACACGTTTTTGTTACATTTTTGTATTCTTTACTGCCTATGAAGTGCAGTGTTTCTCAGAAAAGGCTGTAAATATTATTTTATTGACATGCATCAGCAGCTGATTCATGTATTTGCTGCTGAAATTGCTTTTATTTTGCACCTTCAGTAAAACATAAATGCCAGACTTTAGCAGCTTATTTTTATTTTTTACTCTTTTTTCAAATCATTGCCTCACTCACAGATTAGTGTTGAGCTTTGTGTTTGAATTAAATTTTCTACAACAATGAAATTAACCTATAAGGACATTTTAAGAATTAGAGAAGACATTACCTTTTGGTTAAGCAATCATAAGTGAGTTACTTTTTTGATGAAATAACTTGTAACGAACTAGTTACTTTTCAGTTACCACCACAACACTGGTTACATCCCCTGCTAATTAGTTCAGGCTGGGAACAAACTCAATCCTCTTTCAGTTCTTTGCAGAATTTGTGTTCATTATCGTTTTCGTCATATTAAAAAGAAATCGTTCTGCTACAACAGAGAGAGGAGGACAGGGAGGAGACATCAGACCAGAGACCAGCAGCAAGGATGATGATGATGATGATGGTTATGGTGATGATGCAGGGGCTTCACTGGTAAGGGAAAGATTAAAACTTGTTGTGAAAACATCTATTGGAGGGAGAAACCAGGCAGGGTTCTGGTAAAAAAATTTATTTGTCTTATCTTAAAAAACCTACTGTAAAAAACTAACCTTGAGTTGAATAACTTCTAAAGCCTCTTGTAGCTCTACAATTGAGTCGGTGGGCGACTTTAAAGAGAAATAGATCAGAAAAATAGCATTTTGACATATACTGGTGCATCTGAAGCTTATTTCTCACATTCTACTCTTTATTTCGTCTAAGTTTCCTATTGACAGATCCAGATTTGAAGGGCCCCCTACCTAAGTTAGCCTTGGGCCCCCAAATTGCTAAATCCGCCACAGGGGTATTGCCCAGGACATAAAACAAGCCAGGACCCTGCTTTTCATTTCCAACTTGTTATAGACATGATTATTTACTCCAAATGATTATTTCTGACCCCAAAAAATCTGAGGTCTTGCACCAAAGCTTGGAAATGCCTTTGAATGAGCTGCAAAGCTGTAGTTTTGTCAACTACCACATAGATTTAGTAGATTTAGACCATGCTTTATCAAAGTAGAAGTAAAAAATATTGCTGAATAAAAACTCAACTCTCTGATAGAAATAAAAAAAGACTACTCAACTTTGTGATGGGACCTTATTTCGAAAAGCCTAAACAAACAATATTCTTTAGTTACAATGTATAACAAAATATGTGAAATCATTTGAATATATTTAATTAAAAAGAAGATTCTTGCAAGGTCTAAGAGTTTACAAAGCTTTTGAGTTTTATTATAAATAGTACCAGTCAAAAGGCTTCCATTAGATTTAGTGGGAAAGGGTGTCCAAACTTTTGACTGGTATTGTATATATTTAGATAACAGAAACTATAAGTGCCACCAGACAATTGCCCAGTTAGTCTCGTTTATCTTGCAAGCGTCATTTCCATCTGTGCTAATGCAGACGTGTGTCTTTTAAAAGCCCCCCAAGACACCAAAGAGACACAGAGTGCTGAGGAAAATCATGGAGTTTTATTAGTTTTGTTTGCTTATTTTACCAGGAAATTCCACTGTGGTTAAATGTGTATTAGTCATTTACCCCCTGACTGTGCAGGCTAATCTTTGGTCTGATCAGTAGATGCTTTCAGACAGGAAACATCCTCCTACTGCAAGTATGGGGCCACTTAATGCTCAGTAGGGCGGCTGTGGCTCAGGTGGTACAGCAGGTCAGCCAAGTAGTTTTGTGTTCTTTGTTCAGACATCATTAGTGAAAAGAAAAGTAAGGTTGGATTTTTTTACCTTGACAGTTTCAGCGATCAGCTGTCGCCTTCATCAGAGGTTGTTTCACTGACAGCACCTGACGTGTCATCCGGCAGATGTTGACAGCCGGCTGGACGGCACGCCCAGTGACGTTCTGGTCTTACCGGGTTCACCCCGCCCACACCTGAAAGGCGTGGGGAGGCAAGCCCGATGGTCCCGTCCACCACCGAGCGCGCCACTCTCCCACCGTACTACTTCCTTTGGAGCAGAGTGTCCCAGAGAGCATGAAGCCCCCCTTGTCTCTGTTCATGGCTCTATCTGCACGCCTCCTGATCTCCACAGCCTCCTTAATCCACCGTTTGAGCTCAGTGCCGATGACTCTTGCCCCGTCCCAGTCCATGATGTGATTGTTTCTCTTGCAGTGGTCTGATATAGCTGACTTGAGATTTTGATTTAGTGCCGTTTCTTTCTGAGATTGTGTGAGCCGTGATGTTATTTCCTTTTCACATTCCTTCTGATGTTCTGTTTTTCTTGTGTTAACCATTCCTGCTTCTCTTCCTGACCGTGGTCGGGAAGACAGGGGAGAACCGTTTTCTCCAGGGCCGAAGTAGCTTGGGGGCTAACTCCCAGACTTAACTCTACGCTTTGAGTCGGGTGGTGGCACACACATAACAGGCCGTGGTTGCTGAAGAGAGGGGCTTTATTGTCCAGACTGCACCATACAAGTCTTACGTTCTCTGACTGCTCCAGTCTCCGTCCCTCCGTACTACTCTCTTTTTTCTCCCGCACATATCCTCAC
>JALJCO010001415.1:0-164904 GCA_023101725.1 Atherinomorus stipes
ATCCTCAGTCCACGTTCTGATCCTCACAGTCCACACTCTGATCCTCACAGTCCACATTCTGATCCTCACAGTCCACGTTCTGATCCTCACAGTCCACATTCTGATCCTCACAGTCCACATTCTGATCCTCACAGTCCACATTCTGATCCTCACAGTCCACATTCTGATCCTCACAGTCCACATTCTGATCCTCACAGTCCAAATACAACAATCGTTCTGATCCTCACAGTCCACGTTCTAATCCTCACAGTCCACATTCTGATCCTCACAGTCCACGTTCTGATCCTCACAGTCCACATTCTGATCCTCACAGTCCACGTTCTGATCCTCACAGTCCACATTCTGATCCTCACAGTCCACGTTCTGATCCTCACAGTCCACATCTCTGATCCTCACAGTCCACATTCTGATCCTCACAGTCCACATTCTGATCCTCAGTCCACGTTCTGATCCTCAGTCCACGTTCTAATCCTCACAGTCCACATTCTGATCCTCACAGTCCACATTCTGATCCTCAGTCCACATTCTGATCCTCACAGTCCACGTTCTGATCCTCACAGTCCACGTTCTGATCCTCACAGTCCACGTTCTAATCCTCACAGTCCACATTCTGATCCTCACAGTCCACGTTCTAATCCTCACAGTCCACGTTCTAATCCTCACAGTCCACATTCTGATCCTCAGTCCACATTCTGATCCTCAGTCCACGTTCTGATCCTCACAGTCCACATTCTGATCCTCACAGTCCACATTCTGATCCCTCAGTCCACATTCTGATCCCCAGTCCACATTCTGATCCTCAGTCCACATTCTAATCCTCACAGTCCACGTTCTAATCCTCACAGTCCACGTTCTAATCCTCACAGTCCACAATCTGATCCCCCCACAATCTGATCCTCACAGTCCACAATCTGATCCTCACAGTCCACATTCTGATCCTCACAGTCCACGTTCTAAACCTCACAGTCCATTGTTCTAATCCTCACAGTCCACGTTCTAATCCTCACAGTCCACGTTCTGATCCTCACAGTCCACATTCTGATCCTCACAGTCCACGTTCTGATCCTCACAGTCCACATTCTGATCCTCACAGTCCACGTTCTGATCCTCACAGTCCACATTCTGATCCTCACAGTCCACGTTCTAATCCTCACAGTCCACGTTCTGATCCTCACAGTCCACGTTCTAATCCTCACAGTCCACGTTCTAATCCTCACAGTCCACGTTCTAATCCTCACAGTCCACGTTCTAAACCTCACAGTCCACGTTCTAATCCTCACAGTCCACGTTCTAATCCTCACAGTCCACGTTCTAAACCTCACAGTCCACGTTCTAATCCCTCACAGTCCACGTTCTAATCCTCACAGTCCACGTTCTGATCCTCACAGTCCACATTCTGATCCTCACAGTCCACGTTCTGATCCTCACAGTCCACATTCTGATCCTCACAGTCCACGTTCTGATCCTCACAGTCCACATTCTGATCCTCACAGTCCACGTTCTGATCCTCACAGTCCACGTTCTGATCCTCACAGTCCACGTTCTGATCCTCACAGTCCACGTTCTGATCCTCACAGTCCACGTTCTGATCCTCACAGTCCACGTTCTAATCCTCACAGTCCACGTTCTGATCCTCACAGTCCACGTTCTGATCCTCACAGTCCACATTCTGATCCTCACAGTCCACATTCTGATCCTCACAGTCCACGTTCAGATCCTCACAGTCCACGTTCTGATCCTCACAGTCCACGTTCTGATCCTCACAGTCCACGTTCTGATCCTCACAGTCCACGTTCTGATCCTCACAGTCCACATTCTGATCCTCACAGTCCACATTCTGATCCTCACAGTCCACGTTCTAATCCTCACAGTCCACATTCTGATCCTCACAGTCCAGTTCATCCTCACAGTCCACATTCTGATCCTCACAGTCCACATTCTGATCCTCACAGTCCACATTCTGATCCTCACAGTCCACATTCTGATCCTCAGTCCACGTTCTGATCCTCACAGTCCACGTTCTGATCCTCACAGTCCACATTCTGATCCTCACAGTCCACATTCTGATCCTCACAGTCCACGTTCTGATCCTCACAGTCCACGTCCCAGTCCACGTTCTGATCCTCACAGTCCACGTTCTGATCCTCACAGTCCACATTCTGATCCTCACAGTCCACGTTCTAATCCTCACAGTCCACGTTCTGATCCTCACAGTCCACATTCTGATCCTCAGTCCACGTTCTGATCCTCAGTCCACGTTCTGATCCTCACAGTCCACATTCTGATCCTCACAGTCCACGTTCTGATCCTCACAGTCCACATTCTGATCCTCACAGTCCACTGATCCTCACAGTCCACATTCTGATCCTCACAGTCCACATTCTGATCCTCACAGTCCACATTCTGATCCTCACAGTCCACATCCTCACAGTCCACATTCTGATCCTCACAGTCCACATTCTGATCCTCACAGTCCACATCCTCACAGTCCACATTCTGATCCTCACAGTCCACATTCTGATCCTCACAGTCCACATTCTGATCCTCACAGTCCACGTTCTGATCCTCACAGTCCACATTCTGATCCTCACAGTCCACATTCTGATCCTCACAGTCCACATTCTGATCCTCACAGTCCACGTTCTGATCCTCACAGTCCCGTTCTGATCCTCACAGTCCACATTCTGATCCTCACAGTCCACATTCTGATCCTCACAGTCCACATTCTGATCCTCAGTCCACGTTCTAATCCTCACAGTCCACATTCTGATCCTCACAGTCCACATTCTGATCCTCACAGTCCACGTTCTGATCCTCACAGTCCACATTCTGATCCTCACAGTCCCACATCCTCACAGTCCACGTTCTGATCCTCACAGTCCACATTCTGATCCTCACAGTCCACGTTCTGATCCTCACAGTCCACGTTCTGATCCTCCAGTCCACGTTCTGATCCTCACAGTCCACGTTCTAATCCTCACAGTCCACGTTCTGATCCTCCAGTCCACGTTCTGATCCTCACAGTCCACATTCTGATCCTCACAGTCCACGTTCTGATCCTCACAGTCCACGTTCTGATCCTCACAGTCCACGTTCTGATCCTCACAGTCCACGTTCTGATCCTCACAGTCCACATTCTGATCCTCACAGTCCACATTCTGATCCTCACAGTCCACGTTCTGATCCTCACAGTCCACATTCTGATCCTCACAGTCCACGTTCTAATCCTCACAGTCCACGTTCTGATCCTCACAGTCCACATTCTGATCCTCAGTCCACGTTCTGATCCTCACAGTCCACGTTCTGATCCTCACAGTCCACGTTCTGATCCTCACAGTCCACATTCTGATCCTCACAGTCCACATTCTGATCCTCACAGTCCACGTTCTGATCCTCACAGTCCACGTTCTGATCCTCACAGTCCACATTCTGATCCTCACAGTCCACGTTCTGATCCTCACAGTCCACATTCTGATCCTCACAGTCCACATTCTGATCCTCAGTCCACGTTCTGATCCTCAGTCTACGTTCTGATCCTCACAGTCCACGTTCTAAACCTCACAGTCCACATTCTGATCCTCACAGTCCACGTTCTAATCCTCACAGTCCACATTCTGATCCTCACAGTCCACGTTCTGATCCTCACAGTCCACGTTCTAATCCTCACAGTCCACATTCTGATCCTCACAGTCCACGTTCTGATCCTCACAGTCCACGTTCTAATCCTCACAGTCCACATTCTGATCTTCAGTCCACGTTCTGATCCTCAGTCTACGTTCTGATCCTCACAGTCCACGTTCTAATCCTCACAGTCCACGTTCTAAACCTCACAGTCCACATTCTGATCCTCACAGTCCACGTTCTAATCCTCACAGTCCACATTCTGATCCTCACAGTCCACATTCTGATCCTCACAGTCCACATTCTGATCCTCACAGTCCACGTTCTAATCCTCACAGTCCACATTCTGATCCTCACAGTCCACGTTCTGATCCTCACAGTCCACGTTCTGATCCTCACAGTCCACGTTCTAATCCTCACAGTCCACATTCTGATCCTCACAGTCCACGTTCTGATCCTCACAGTCCACGTTCTGATCCTCACAGTCCACGTTCTGATCCTCACAGTCCACGTTCTAATCCTCACAGTCCACATTCTGATCCTCACAGTCCACGTTCTGATCCTCACAGTCCACGTTCTAAACCTCACAGTCCACGTTCTGATCCTCACAGTCCACATTCTGATCCTCACAGTCCACGTTCTGATCCTCACAGTCCACATTCTAATCCTCACAGTCCACGTTCTGATCCTCACAGTCCACGTTCTAATCCTCACAGTCCACATTCTGATCCTCACAGTCCACATTCTGATCCTCACAGTCCACGTTCTGATCCTCACAGTCCACGTTCTAATCCTCACAGTCCACGTTCTGATCCTCACAGTCCACATTCTGATCCTCACAGTCCACATTCTGATCCTCACAGTCCACGTTCTGATCCTCACAGTCCACATTCTGATCCTCACAGTCCACGTTCTGATCCTCACAGTCCACGTTCTGATCCTCAGTCCACGTTCTAATCCTCACAGTCCACGTTCTGATCCTCACAGTCCACGTTCTGATCCTCACAGTCCACGTTCTGATCCTCACAGTCCACATTCTGATCCTCACAGTCCACGTTCTAATCCTCACAGTCCACATTCTGATCCTCAGTCCACGTTCTAATCCTCACAGTCCACGTTCTGATCCTCACAGTCCACGTTCTAATCCTCACAGTCCACATTCTGATCCTCACAGTCCACATTCTGATCCTCACAGTCCACATTCTGATCCTCACAGTCCACATTCTGATCCTCAGTCCACGTTCTAATCCTCACAGTCCACGTTCTGATCCTCACAGTCCACATTCTGATCCTCACAGTCCACGTTCTGATCCTCACAGTCCACATTCTGATCCTCACAGTCCACATTCTGATCCTCACAGTCCACGTTCTGATCCTCACAGTCCACATTCTGATCCTCAGTCCACGTTCTAATCCTCACAGTCCATGTTCTGATCCTCACAGTCCACATTCTGATCCTCACAGTCCACGTTCTGATCCTCACAGTCCACCTTCTAATCCTCACAGTCCACATTCTGATCCAGTGGAGGTCTGTGGACCGTATTGGTATTCTGCAGTAGAACCTGACCCTGGTTCTGTTTCAGGACGAGGACGGCGCCTCGGTCAGCAGCAGCGACGCGGGACTTGGCAGCGAACATGAAAGTGAGGCAGCCACCATCGGTGAGCTCTCTGTTCCTGCAGAGCGTTTCATTCCTTCACCTTCAGGTGGAGCTGATTCTGGTGTCCTCTCCATCCTCAGAGAACGGCCCCTCCGCATCCATCTGCACCACCCCCTTCGTCCCTCCGGACCCGTCTCTGGTGTCGAGCCTGATCCTGCGCCACGTCCCTGCTGCCCGTCTGGTGGAGGACCTGGGGCACGAGCTGACCTACGTCCTGCCATACAGTGCTGCAAAGGACGGAGCCTTTGTGGAGCTCTTCAAAGACCTGGACCTGAACCTGGCTGACCTCGGCATCTCCAGCTACGGCGTGTCCGACACCACGCTGGAGGAGGTGGGACATGATCAGCTGTTGGGATGTTCGATATTGGCTTTTTAACAGATATCCAACAGACTGATCTTATCTTACTCTTAATTTCCAATATCCATCGATACCAATCTATGCAGACAACTGCGAAGTTGTACCGTTCATATTTTAAATTTATTATTTTATATTTTACAGCTATATTCTTTTCCAAGAGCAAAGATCCCAAAATAACCTTAACTCAGCCAGAGGTGTTCATTTTGAACACCATTTTCTACATTAGGGACCAATGCTAATGGAACGTCAAGATTTACTAATGAAATCTCACGAGACCCTGGTGTTCAGTGAAGAAATCTCGCGGGACTTTGTTAGTAGAAATAGCGGCATGATAAAAACCGATACAGATATTTTTCAATATAAAATTTCAATGCCAATATCGGCCAATGATATCGGTGGACTGATATTATCAGACATGTCTGATCAGCTGTTTTTGATGTCTGTTTTTGAATATGAGGTAAAATTTTTCATCACTTTTCTGTTTTTTATAGATTTTCCTGAAAGTTGCAGAAGATAACGGAGTTGATACCGAAGTGCCGTCAGGTGAGCAGGAAGTGACCTCTGACTGTGATGTGTGAAGTCAAGTCCTGACCGTCTGTGTTTGCGTGTTGGTTCAGATGGCACACTTCCTGTTCGCCGTCGGAGGAGGACTCACGCCTTCGGCGGAGGAGACCATCAGAGCTGCCTGAAACCGCTAACGGAGGACGACAACAACGACTGCAACGACTCTGATGGAGACCCTGGTACGTGTGCACCTGAACACGCTAACACACCTGGTCTCACACACACACCTGGACACAGTGACACACCTAGATCTTAAAGGACAGTATTTGGCTGCCATGTTGCTCTCAGTACAAGGTGTTCTGATTTACCTGAGGCTCTGAGGTGTGCGAGGCTGTGACAGTTTGGTCATGTGACCTGTGTGTCCTATCAGACTGCAGGGAGACGGACTGGCTGAACTGCACGGAGGGTAAAGGCTCGTACCAGGTGAAGGGCTGGAGCCTGAAGAGGCAGCAGTTTGTGGCTCTGATGTGGAAGCGTTTTCTGTACGCTCGGCGCTCCAGGAAAGGCTTCTTCGCTCAGGTACGTTCACTACAAACACTTTTTATGTTGCAGCATATCTGCAAAGACCACCTAGAAAACATCTGTGTGTGTTTTCAGATTGTTCTTCCTGCTGTGTTCGTCTGCATCGCCCTGGTATTCAGTCTGATCGTACCCCCGTTTGGAAAGTATCCCAGTCTGGAACTGCAGCCCTGGATGTACGAGGACCAGGTCACCTTCATCAGGTACGAACCTGTCATCTGAGAGCAAGGTGCAGGTCAGGTGTGTTGCTGCGGACTCACAGTCTTTGTCCCGCCAGTGATGACGCTCCTGGAGACACCAACATGCAGAAAATATTAAATGCTCTGTTGGACCCGCCGGGCTTTGGCAGTCGCTGCATGGATGGACATTTCAACCCGTAAGAACCCAAACGCTTCCTTGTCTTTTCTCTGAGGTTCCTCACTGACTCTAGGATGGATGGATGGATGGACTGTTATTTTTTTTATGTCTGTATCTTCTTTGACTCGCCCTCCTCATCCTCAGTGAGGCCCCCTGTACTATGGGCGATGAGGACTGGCACACCCCTGAGGTCTCTGAGAGTGTTCAGCAGCTGTTCAGCTCCAGAAACTGGACCATGGAGGACCCGTCTCCGGCCTGCTTCTGCACCTGTGACGGCAAAAAGAGGATGCTGCCAGAATGTCCTGCTGGAGCTGGAGGCCTGCCCCCCCCTGAGGTCAGACCGCCTGAAACCTGAACCTTCTTAAGGGGTCTGGGGTTGGAGTTATCAATAGAGATGCACCATTTTTCCCATCCAATCCAATACTGATATCTGGGCTGAGCATATCGGCCGATACACGATACCGATCCCATACTACTGTTGAATGAATGCCATTTGAGAGAGGAATCAAACTCTATATAAACATCTGTTTATTTTATTTATTAATAAATAACAAAGTGTACATTTATAATGATATTAATAAGAATTAAAGCCGCAAGCGGCATTGAAGGCCCTCGCACCTCTGGCGGCGCTCCGGCCTATGCACCTCGTAGTCAGTGTCACATAATAACTGTGTGCCAAATTTCATTCCTGCAGTTTTTTGTGCTGGCTGGGGCTCACCATTTGAAGTTTTCTGTGGGTGCTATGAAGCTTTATGAACTTTGTAGATGTAGTCAGTGTTACATTTCCAGTCTTGTCTGTTGTCCAGCTGAACTCCAGGTATTTGTAGTTCTCCACCACTTCCACCTCCTCTTCCAGGATGTAGACAGGACTATGCTGCTTATTCTTGCTCCTCCTGAAGTCAACATTCACATCTTTAGTCTTGCTGGTGTTTAAGATGAGCTGATTGTTACCATTTCACAAACTGACTGACCAGTTCCCTGTACTCGGCTTCTTGTCCATCACTGATACACCCCACAACTGCAGAGTCATCAGAGTATTTCTGCAGTTCCTTGTGGTGCTCCAGTGCTGCTGATCACCATCTCAGACACACAACCTTTCAGTCTCACAAACTGTGGAGTGTTTGTTAGGTAGTCATAAATCTAGGTGGTTGTGAGATCCAACTGGAAGTTATAGAGGTTCTCACATAGTAATGCAGGCAGAATAGTATTAAAGGCACTTGAAAAATCAAAGAACACGACCCTCAAAGTGCTGCCTGACTGGTCCAGATGAGAGTGGGCTCTCTGAAGCAGGAAGATGATGGCGTCTTCAACCCCAAGTCCATTACGATATGCCAACTGTAATGGGTCCTGAAATGTGTTGACTTGCTTGTTGAGGTGAGCCACGAAGAGTAAGAAAAACAGCAGTTCCTGTCACCAGGAGGCAGAGCTAAGGTGCATTGTGTTCCATGGTGAGATGGCCAACTTTGAAGCCCACCTGAAGCCACATACTTTTTCCTATCATAAAGCTTTTGATAACTTTTTATCACACATGCATTGGGAATATCCTGACCAATTTTGGTGGCCGTATGGTAAACGCCCTAGGACAAGTTTGTTCAAACGCGTGGTGACTTAATGCCAAAATGGTGACTGTAACAATGGGGCGGGGCTATGATAATAAAAATATTGACATGTTTATGTGTTCAGGGTCACATTGGCATCTCACTCAAGAGTTTTGGTTCAGATATCTCTTTTTATGTGGGAGTTATATGAGATTGATTTTTCATGGCGAGACGTCAAACTTTCAGGCCCCGCCCAGTCCACATGCTTTGACTTATCAAAAATCTTTTGATAACTTTTGATGACACATGCCTTGGGAACATTCTGACCGATTTTGGTGGCCCTACCATCAAAACCCTAGGACAAGTTCGTTCAAATGCGAGGTGAGTAAAACGCCAAAATGGCGAATTTGACCCAAAATGGCCGACTTCCTGTACATTTTAAAAATATGCTCCAAGAGGATTTTTTGTTCGCCCTGGCATGTAGAACATGTGTACCAACTTTTATAAAGATTGATAGGATGCAGTGGCGGGGCAGTCAAAATAGGTGGCGCCGTTGCGCGATTTTGCCCTGAACATGCCCAAACACCCCATAATATGTAAAGTTCCACATTCCATTGGGGGGTAGCCAAAATTTGGTGAGTTTTTGAACATGTTCAGACCCCCAAAAGACCTCCTGTTTTTAGAAGTGGATGAAGCATGGAAAAATTAAAAAAAAAAATTCATTAAAAATAGAAAGTTGGTCTAAAAATCATGGAAATATTCATACATGATCAGAATAGTTTTGGCAATGTTATGAATTTTTTTGGTATATGTCAACTTAAAAATTTCAGATTAAAAAATTCATAAACATTTCTTGCATTTAATGAGAAAGTATAAATAATTCTTAAAAATCAATACTTTGATCAAACTTGTTCAAACGCAAGATACTTCACAATGACTATTAAGACTACCATTGTAGCAATTTTGGTGGGAATTGAGTAATCCAATACAGAGATCCACATGTTGAGCTAATTTGCATACTTGTGAAAAAGTAGAGTGTGCGACTTGTCTGTAGAACACAAGTCCCAGTGAGTGAAATGTTCAGGAGGATTCAGTGAAAATATCCTCCAAATCTTAGCTCTGTAAGACAAACTCATGATTTTTCATCATTTTCTGAAATTTGGAGGCGTGGCCACATTCTTTGGCTCATAAGTCCCGCCCACTTTTGACAATCATAACCATATTCTAGAATTATGTTCGGGATGTCTATGAGGATATACGTAGTGATTTTGGTGCATATCCGTGCAGCCGTTTTGGCGCAATAAGCTACTATAAACTACTGTCAATTGTAGCGCCCCCTAGATTTGGAGTTTTTCCAAAATCGGTACACACGTAGATATTGCAATTCCCTACTTGGTCATTGAATTTCATGTCATTATCTGTTTTCATTTTCAAGTTATGACCATTTTAGTGGTCATGGCGTCACATCGAAGTTCGCCGTGCCGCCATGACCGCGCCCTTTTGCGTAGACAGATGATTTTCAATGGAAGTCATCATCAACATGTTTTCTGCCCTCTGAAGGAGTTTGGAGCTGCTTGTGTCCAAAATGTCAGAGAAATGGATGCTCAAGTAAAACATATGACTTCCTGTCACCAGGGGGCGGGGCTATCATGTAATCAAAATATTAACATTTAGATTTGTTCAGGGTCATAGTAGCAACTCACCCAAGAGTTTTAATGCAGATATCTCATTCTATGCGGGAGTTATATCAATTTGATTCAAGCTCTGACATCAAAAATCAAACATCCAAATTTGAGGCCCCGCCCACTCTACGCACTTTGTCGCATCAAAATTCTTTTGATAACTTTGGATCGTCTACTCCTTCTGAACATCCTGACCGATTTTGGTGGCCGTGCGAAAAAAGTTCTAGGACTAGTTCGTTCAAATGCGAGGTGTGTAAAATTCCAAAATATGCAAAAACGCCAACTTTGACCCAAAATGGCCGACTTCCTGTACATTTTAAAAATATGCTCCAAGAGGATTTTTCTGTTCGCCCTGGCATGTAGAACATGTGCACCGAATTTCATAAAGATTGATGTGATGCAGTGGCGGGGCAGTCAAAATAGGTGGCGCAGTCGCGCAATTTCGCCTGAACATGCCCGAGCACCCAAAATTACGTAATTTTTCACATTCCCTTGGGGGGTACGCAAACTTTGGTGAGTTTTTGAGCATGTTCAGCCCCCAAAAATGCGCTTAAAGTGGCGGGAGAAGAAGAAAAAATAATAAAAATAATAAAAATAAAAAATAATAATAATAAGAAAAAACGCTAGAGTTCCAATAGGCCTTCGCACCGCCTTCGGTGCTCGGGCCTAATAAATAACTGGATCGGAAATCTGGATCGGCCACATTCATCTGATATCCATTCCAGCTAATTTGTCAGTATCAGAGCCGATATCCGTTTTGGGCATCGAGTCAGTGCATCTCTAGTTATCAGTTTGTGAAACTGTAACATTTTACAGCCTGTTGCTGCTCATCAGAACCATCAGAACCAGCCTGTATATGAAATTCACAGCTCAGTATTCAGAGCTGTTAAACCAGCTGATAATTGCCAACTTTAAAGGTAGAGTCCAAAGTCCCCCCACCGTTTCTGTTTGCAAACAACAGTGTTCAAACTAAGCGCCCCTCCCTCTCAGGCTAATGGCTGCCTCGTTCTTCAGCCTATTCAGCTTCAAGCCTCCATCAGAGCTCAGAAGCGGGTAAAAGCCAAACTAATATTAACCCTGGTTTTCCAACTTGCATTATCTCCAGCTCTTACCTTTTCTTCTGTGTATCCACTGTTTTTCTTTCTTTTTTTTTCTCTTCGAGAGGTCGAGTGATTGGCGTCTGCTCCAATCATGAGCTTATTCCCACACAACATCATGTCCTTAGTTCTGTCATTGGCTGCTGATATAAACAGAAATCTCCACCCGGAAACGTCCCGACCACAACAAAACAAAGCTAAAGAGCGAATTACAGACAGGGGGAGAGGGAGTTGAATTCAAACGGACCACTGCACGCGAGTAGAGGCCCAATGGCGCGGTTTGAGACGGGTTTCACTTGCACAAGTCTAACGTTTATTTTCAGGGGGGAAACGTCGGACTCTACCTTTAAAATTAACGTTTACAGACCGGTCTAAACCAATTCTGGTTCCAGGTCAGAGCTGTTGTAGTCTAGAAACTTCTTAGAGGTAACCTGTTATCTAGTTGGTTCACTCTGGCTTTGACAGAAGCACTTCTTCGGGCACATTCACACTGGCATTGTCTGGTCCACTTCAAATGAACCCTGATCCGCTTCCATGGATAACCCAGGTGGTGGTTCTCACTCTGGTCTAAACCAAAGAAGTAAACTCTGGTCTGCCTCAAAACCAGGGGTCCCAGTTCACTTGCAAATGGTGTGATTTGCTTACAGTGTGAAAACCGATGAACCATCAAGTGAACCACAGACAGGAAGTGATGTAGGGTGCGTTGTGGAGAAACTTGGTGGATATCTTGCTGCCTTTCCTGTTTCTCAGCCAGACAGATTGTGTTGAAAACAGAAACTCAGAGACTGCATAAACCTGGTGTTGCTGCATCGTTTACTTGCAGTGAACGACTTGTTTCGGTCCTCGCCAATTGATGAATCATGTTTTCTTCTTCCTCTTCCTGTTTTTTTTTTCCCTTTTGGTCAGTGGTTGTTATGAGGTATATCCTACCCTAGCAGGTAGGCGTGGGGAGACATTTGGTCTTTTTGATGCATCCCAATGCAAACATGGGCGATTCAGAATCAATGTACATGTCTAAAATATCTTTTTTTTAAACTGTTAATAAATTGCATAATGTTAATGAACGCAAAAGGGCAAACTTAAAATCGTGCAAGTCCTGCACATAACAGACACGATGGCTGAGGGTGAAATCTGACCGGTACCATCTGCATTAAAAGCCAGTGTGTGGCAGTACTTCAGCTTTTGTGGGGGGCTTTATTGGCTCGGTAAGTCTGGTTCGGTGGGGCAAGTGGGAATGTGCAAACGAACTCTGATGTGGATTAGATAATTGAAGTCTGGTCCACCTAATGTAGCCCTCAGTTGTCTTCACATACAACTAAATGTGCACAAGAAAATGTTCTGGACAGAGTTGAAGGGAGAGTGGGGCTGATTTGACATGTTCAGACATTTCCTGATGTCTGAACGTGGTTGGGGCGCAATAGTCTGCGAGGAAGCCTCATGTTTGGAAAGAAGAGTCCGGTTAAAGAGTGGATGGACTTTATCACAATGCAAACGTGGCTCAAGAGTAAGCTGACAAACAAAATTGTGAAGTATCACTAGGCCTGCTGACTGGTCAGAGAGTGGGAGAGACTAAATCTAGTATCTCCAGGTGCTTATGTGCCCATTGTGAGAGGGGGTTTGGACACCAGGAATCCCTGGATATTATTTCTTCAACACTTGACATTGATGCTGTAAACATATAAAAGCTTCTATTTTTTATTTAACAAAAGGAAATTTCCAAACTCAAAACAAAAAAAACCCCTAACACTTCTATTTATAACAATTCAAATACTCTATACAGAAAAATGTAATTAAACACTGCCTAAAACACCACTGAACACTCGCTACTTGTTAGTGTAGTCATCCACCGCCTCTCCCTCTGATCTTTTACTTCCCTGTTGCAAAAGTCAACACAGCCCGGAGACTGCCAGGCCCACCGTAAAGTACCTTATATCAGCGCAACGCTAAGATTCTCAGCTTTTAGAATCCGTTTGAATTGCGTAATGGTTGGAGTTGCGGTAATTTAAAGAAGCCCTGATATTCCTTGAGCTTAAAAGGGCACTTTGTAATAATTAAGGCAAAAAAGGCAAGCGCTCAAGCACCCTTTCGGTTCCATCTGTGCACAAACCAGCTGCCATGCATGAAAACATAACAGCTGTCCTGATCTCAGAGCTCTGGACTTCTTTAACTATATCAACAGAGCAGAGTTTGGTTCTGGATGAGGTTCTGTTCTGACTGCATGTGTAGAACCGAGCTGGCTCAGTAACGACTGTTTCTGTTCAGATGAAGCTCAGCGCCTCCGACACGCTGCAGAACCTGACGGGAAGAAACGTCTCTGACTACCTGGTGAAGACGTATGCTGAAATCATTGGAAAGAGGTGAGACGCGCAGGACTCACCTGAACACAATCACCTGAGGAAGGTGGTCTGACAGTTTCTGCTTCTCTTCGCAGCCTGAAGAATAAAGTCTGGGTGAATGAATTCAGGTCAGGGTTCAGATTTATCTGAGAACATCTGTTTGTCTGTCTCCGTGCTTCAGCATCATCAGGTGTTCTGTCCTTTCTGCAGGTACGGAGGCTTCTCATTGGGTGCCCGGAGCACACAAGTCCTCCCACCGGCCAACGAGATTGACGATGCCATCGAGCGAGTCCGAAAGATCTTCGAATTGCAAAAGGTGAGTGACAGAAGGTCCGTTTTAAGTCTGGGTCGCAGGACCAAGGTGGATCTAAAAACCAGTCCAGATGTCTGATCCAGAACCTTTAGAACCGCAAAGACGAGTTTGTCTGAACCTGGAGTCTGTTTCCTGCAGGGAGCTGCTGCAGACCGTTTCCTGGACAGCCTATCCGGCTTCATAAACGGCCTTGACACCAAAAACAACGTCAAGGTGAGTGAACACAGCAGGTAAAGCCAGCTACTGGTCCAGTCAGAAACCAGCTGTTTACCTGCGTTTAACCACCTACACATCTGGATAACCGCTGAGTGAGTTGACTGAACTGGTACCTGAGCATACGTGTTACTGGTCTTAACTTGTCCCTGAACCTGGTGTCTTCAGATCTGGTTCAACAACAAAGGCTGGCACAGTGTGACGGCCTTCATCAATGTGATGAACAACGGCATCCTGAGAGCCAATCTACCCGGAGACGCTGACCCCAGCAAGTACGGCATCATCGCCCACAACCACCCGCTCAACCTGACCAAGGAGCAGCTGTCCCAGGTGGCACTGTGAGTACACACCTGCACCACACACACCTGCACCACACACACCTGCACCATACACACCTGCACCATACACACCTGCACCACACACACCTGCACCACACACACCTGCACCATACACACCTGCACCACACACACCTGCACCACACACACCTGCACCATACACACCTGCACCACACACACCTGCACCATACACACCTGCACCACACACACCTGCACCACACACACCTGCACCATACACACCTGCACCACACACACCTGCACCATACACACCTGCACCATACACACCTGCACCATACACACCTGCACACACACCTGCACCCACACACCTGCACCACACACACCTGCACCACACACACCCACCACACACACCTGCACCACACACACCTGCACCATACCACACACACCTGCACCACACACACACACCACACACACCTGCACCGCACACACCTGCACCGCACACACCTGCACCACACACACCTGCACCACACACACCTGCACCACACACACCTGCACCACACACACCTGCACCGCACACACCTGCACCATACACACACCTGCACCGCACACACCTGCACCGCACACACCTGCACCATACACACACCTGCACCGCACACACCTGCACCATACACACCTGCACCATACACACCTGCACCACACACACCTGCACCACACACACCTGCACCATACACACCTGCACCATATACACACCTGCACCATACACACACCTGCACCGCACACACCTGCACCGCACACACCTGCACCGCACACACCTGCACCATACACACACCTGCACCGCACACACCTGCACCGCACACACCTGCACCATACACACCTGCACCATACACACACCTGCACCGCACACACCTGCACCACACACACCTGCACCACACACACCTGCACCATACACACCTGCACCGCACACACCTGCACCGCACACACCTGCACCGCACACACCTGCACCGCACACACCTGCACCACACACAGACACTCCCACATGCTCCATTATACCAGGCGTTTGGATATCAGGTGTGTTCACTTCTCCTTCTCCTCTTTGTTTCTAGAGTAACAACCTCAGTGGACGTCCTTGTGTCCATCTGTGTCATCTTCGCCATGTCCTTCGTCCCTGCGAGCTTTGTGGTCTTCCTCATCCAGGAGCGAGTTAGTAAAGCCAAACACATGCAGTTCATCAGCGGCGTGCAGCCGCTGCTCTACTGGGTGGCCACCTTCATCTGGGACATGGTGAGTCTGAAACAAGACCCCCCCTCCCATGTCACTGCATGTGTGTGCATGTTAACGCGTGTGTGTCTCTGCAGTGTAACTACTTTGTCCCAGCAACACTCGTCATCCTCATCTTCATCTGTTTCCAACAAAAAGCCTACGTGTCCTCCTCCAACCTGCCGACGCTTGCCCTGCTGCTGCTGCTCTACGGGTCAGATACACCCTCCTACACCTCCTGCACCCATCTGCACCCTCCTACTAGGGTTGTCACTATGCCAAATTTCTGTTTTGATACCAATACCATTTTGTATTTCGATACTTTTCAATACTTTTTGTACAAAGGTAAATTTCAAATTCAATATTTCTTTTATTTGTGTTATTGTTCCCAAAGTTTTTATTTTAAAATAATCAAATAAATAAGTAAAATCTGAAATCCTTTAGAACACAGAGAACCAATATATATAGCAACGCCAAACTAAAACTATAATCAATCTATACATGAAATATTATATGGACATAACTAGAAAAATAAATTGTGTAACTATCTAAATTAATTAAATATTGTAAGGCTAAAGGAATATTTTTAATATGTTTCAGAATATTCATTTATTTAATGCTGTGTCTCAATAGTTTATGATATGAAACATTAAATGGGCATGGTGTATTGTCCATAAAATCATGTTTGTGTGGCTGACTTCATTATAACATCAGTCAGTTCTCTGTAGCCATGTTTAAATTTATTTAAACATTTTAATAATGTAATAACTTTGAAGAAAATTTAAAATACATTTATTAACCATTGATGTGTGTTATGTAGCTGCTGTAGGTTTCTACTGGGCTGGAAGAGGCTTTGTGCTTTTTACTTTGACATAACTGAACAACATCGTCGTCCTCCTCAGTAAAGTTGCTTCACTTAGAGCTCCGCATCATCAACTACGTCACGCTTACTGGCCTCGCCGCTCTAAAAGAGACAGGCTCCAATTTACCTATTTAGCTGTGGGGTTTTTTGTTTTTTTTAAGTACTATTTCTTTTTAAATGCTGGTATAGTACCGTTTTTAACGCTTTAGTATTGCGGTACTATACTGGTACCGGTATACCATGCAACCCTACCTCCTACACCCTCCTGCACTCTCCTACACCCTCTACTGCACCCTCCTACACCTTCCTGCACCCTTCTACACCCTCATGCACCCTCCTGCACCTTCCTGCACCCTTCTACACCCTCATGCACCCTCCTGCACCGTTCTGCGCCCTCCTGCACCTCATACACTCTCCTGTACCCTCCTACACCTCCTGCACCTTCTACACCCTCCTGCTTTCTATGTCCTCATGCACCCGATTATATCTTCATTCAACCTCCTACATCCTCCTACAGCTTTTTTTTTACTGCCCTACAGCACTTGCAGTTTCTCCACCTCCTAGTCCATCCTCCTTTTTCCTTCCTACATCTGTACACACCCAGGCCATGTCTCAATCCACGCACTTTCCTGAGTGCACTGGAATTCAGTGCGTAGTGCACACTGTGTACTTTGTCTGTAGTGTACACTATTGTCGCTAAATGCTGACCCAAACAGAGCACTGCACTTACAGGAAGTGACAGACTAGCATTACCTGCTAACCTGAGCTAACTCTACTGAGCCGGCCGCGGTCTCATAACTGCATACCTGTCATCAGGGAGTGAACAGCTTGGTAGCATGCCACAATATACATTAGTACTTTTGTCTAAATCACTTCATAAACGTTACTTAAATCTAGTAATCAGCCTCCGATGCAGCAGGGGTCGCCACCGTGTCATTCATCGCCATTATTCAGCTCTGAAAGCAGTTTGAAAGTCCCCCCTCTTCCTCCACGTTCACAAGATGGCGTCCATTTAGTGAGAGTAGTGTGCTTCATTCTGCACTGCATTTTTGGGCGTGATTAGGGCAACATCCTGGTACTTTCAGTGCACTGAAATTGTCGCTTAAATGACACCATGTGTGCACTACACACTTAAAAACAGTATTTGAAGTGCTCAAGTGCACGGTTTGGGACAGACCCCCAGTTAAAACCTTTTTTACCGTCATTCTGCAGATTCCCACACCCTCCTACATCCTCGTTCAGACCCCTACATGCTTCTACACCCTGCTGGACCAGCTCTAATCACTCTGAAACAGTCGTGGTACCTCTGGTCCATGTCAGAAACCTGTTTTAATGTCTTTGTGTCTCCAGCTGGTCCATCACTCCACTCATGTATCCAGCCTCCTTCTTCTTCAAGATCCCCAGCACGGCCTACGTTGTTCTCACCAGCGTCAACATCCTGATTGGGATCAACGGCAGCATCTCGACCTTCGTCATGGAGCTCTTTGGAGACCATGTAAGTTGATGCTGAGCAGCTGTGATCCAAAATTAAAAACAAACAGATGTTTAACTTTCTGTTGTCTACAGGAGATCGGAGGCATCAACGACATCCTGAAGAACGTCCTACTCATCTTTCCTCACTTCTGTCTGGGTCGAGGACTCATCGACATGGTGAAGAACCAGGCCATGGCCGATGCCCTGGAGAGATTTGGTAAGACCACAACGTAGTATTTGGTTCTGTAGCTCACAATCCTCTGAACCAGAACCAGAACTTGGAGCTGTAGGTGTAACAGAGCAGTTTTTACACAGGAACAGTGCGGCGTCACAAAATGTGACACACACCTGATTCCAAGCAAATTTCTTTTGATGGGAGTTTTCCAGTTAACCTGAATCCTAACAGGTTCTGGAGTTCTGGAGTCCATATTTTCATGCTTTCTTTGTGTGACCACACACACACTTTCGTGCCACGTTCAGTTTCTAAATTCTGATGTGAACGTAAAAACTCTCCGATGAACACCGTTGGTACGTTACGTGTACCAGGTTCATTCGTTTCATGGCTGTTGTGTTCCAGGTGAGAACCGGTTCCGCTCCCCTCTGGAATGGGACATGGTGGGAAAAAACTTGCTCGCCATGGCTGTGGAGGGAGTAGTCTTCTTCATCATCACTGTCCTCATCCAGTACAGGTTCTGCATCAAACCCAGGTAGGTCCCAACTGGTTCCGCTGTAGCTCCTGTGGGTTTTTTGGTTTTATTTTGTTTTCCTTTTTGTTTGTTTCCACCTGCTTTTAACTCACCTGGATGTGTGTGTGTGTGTGTGTGTGTGTGTACACGTGTGTATGCACAGGCCGGTCAGTAAACTCACTAAGCTGGGACCTGTGGGTGAGGAAGACGAGGATGTGGCCCGAGAGAGGCAGCGAATTGTTCACGGCCTCGGACACGGAGACATTTTGGAGCTCCGGCAGCTCACCAAGGTGGGCGGGTTTTACACTTGGAGGGATTGTACTGGGTGTACTGGATGCACTTGGTGTACTGGGTGTACTGGGTGTACTGGGTGTACTGGGTGTACTGGGTGTACTGGGTGTACTGGGTGTAACGATGACTGAACTGTGTCCTGCAGGTGTTTAAGAGGAAGCAGAAACCGGCTGTGGACCGTCTCTGTGTCGGTATTCCACCTGGAGAGGTGAGTTTGATTCCACGAAGGTGAAACGTGAGTGGAGACGATGACTCTGAATGGTTAACAACCTGTGTGTGCGTGTGTGTGTGTGTGTGTGTGTGTGTGTGTGTGTGTGTGTGTGTGTGTGTGTGTGTGTGGTCAGTGTTTTGGCCTGCTTGGTGTGAATGGAGCCGGGAAGACCACCACCTTTAAGATGCTGACAGGCGATACTGTGGTGACCAGGGGGGAGGCTTTCCTGGCAGGAAAGAGGTGAGTGCTCAGAATCTGACCCGAGGTCAGCCGGGCCAACAGAACCTGAACACATCTCCCTGTGTTGTGTGTTTCATTGTCAACTGGGTCTGACCCAATTCCTGCAGATTTACTCTGAGGATTAACGCTGAAGTTCAGCGGGAAAACTCTGAAAACACATCCAGTTGTTTGATCTGGACCAGAAACCAGATTCTGCAGAGAACCAGCCGGGTCACGTGAGCCAGGTTTAATCTGAGCCACAGCTTTTCTCTCTGAGGTCCTTGTAGAGACAAACACCCCCACATGGGAGGGGTGCAACTGTCCAAAGACCCCAAGGTCCTATTAAACAGGAACTTTCTCACAGGTCCAGAAGTTGCTGGTTAAGCTCATTATTGTTGCTGAAGCAGTTTGTTGGCACCAGAGAGGAGTTGCTCCATAGTTAAATCAGCAAGATTTTAAGATCAGAACTGCAGGAGGTCCTCAACCTGTGGTTCTGGACCCTGCAGGGACCTCACAGTCCCTCAGGAGGACTGTGTGGCTCTCACATGTCAGAAGATCTTCCAGAACTGCTGGATCCTCGTGTTCTGTTGGTGTTCAGGTCTAAATTTGTTCGGCTTTCAAGCTGCTGCTGTTCAGTATGTTCTGGTTCTTGTGCTGATGTGTGTCTGTGTCTCGCAGCATCCTCAGGGAGATCGACGAGGTCCATCAGAACATGGGTTACTGTCCGCAGTTCGATGCCATCAACGAGCTTCTGACCGGAAGAGAACACCTGGAGCTTTATGCCGTCCTCAGAGGCGTCCCCGAGAGTGAAGTCTGCGATGTGAGTCACAAAGACGTACACAAGTCGCAGCATCGGGTGAGACTGGATCGGGTTGGTGCTGATACTGCTGCTTGATTGACAGGTGGCAGAGTGGGGCATCAGGAAGCTGAGCCTGTTAAAGTACGCTGATAAACGAGCCGGAAGTTACAGCGGAGGGAACATGAGGAAGCTTTCCACGGCCATGGCTCTGATCGGAGCCCCACCCGTCATCTTCCTGGTGAGACTCCCTTCCTCCTCTTCCTCATCCTTTTCCTCTTCCTCATCTTTGATTTCTCCGAAATTATTAGGAATAATCTGGAGAGTCAGTGAAATTCCAAGTATTTGTGTCATATTTTAGACATTATTCTGATAAACTCTGGTAACATCAGGAGGGTTACAACTGCATGTACCGATTTCTCCAACCAACAAAGACAACACGAGGAGCCTTTTTTCCACCATCAGACCAGAATGTTCTCATTATTCTCCTAAACAGCAGCTTCCATTTTTCTTTAGTTTTCAGAACTTCAGAGGTTTTTCTGTAGTAATAAAATATGTACATGGGGTCCAGCTGATAAATGTCCGCTACATCTCTGAGGTAAAAGAGCAGATCGCATGTCTGAATGCAGCGTTATAAAGGACAGAGTCCGCAATGTTACCACTTTCCAGTGCAAGTCTGAAAGGGGCTATGGCAACATCACTGTGAACCTTCAGTAGCGCTGACTCAGTGCTGTGCCTCGATCTAAACCCAGATTGAATTTTTTTCAATAATAGAGTTACTCTCTAGAAATGACTGTAATTGTATAAAACCAATTTTTTCAAGGACCTTAGAAATAAAAGGGAGATTAGAAACAGGCCTAAAATTGGATAAAACACTAGGATTAAGATGTTTTTTTTAAGAAGCGGCCTCTTAACAACATGTTTAAAAGAAGCAGGGACACATCCTGAGCTAAGACACGTCTTCATTAAAACCAAGAGGGAAGGCCCAACAGCGTCAAACATGTATTTCAACAGTTTTGTAGGAAAAATGTCTAGATGGCAGTTTGATACTCTCATCTGTTTGACAATGTCAGTGAGAGACAAAAGAGACGTGTTTAAAACGGTCGAATACAGCAGTGTGTGGACCAGAACCAGTAGCAGTCTGGTCCGGGCTGATGCTGCTCGTCTCAGGGCTCTCACAGACTCCACTTTTTCCACAAAGAAGTCTAAAAAATCTTCACATGTGGAAACAGTGGCATCAGCCAAAAAAGAGATGCGGGGATTCACAACTGAGTTAATCGTGTTAAACAATACACGAGGGCAATGACCATTAGTGGAAATAACATCTGACAGATCCTGGGATTCTGTCATCCTTTACAGCTTTTTGATACTAAGGCTCTCTCTTAGTATCTCCAGCGATACGTGAAGTCTGTCTTTCTTCCAGCGGCACTCTGCCTGTCTGCAGCGCTGTCTGAGGGTTCGGGTTGTCATTTAACCCTCATTGCTCCCTAAGCTTTCTGAAGGGGTAGTGAATGACCGTTTATGTTTTTTCTACTAATGCAAATAGCATAAAACTTGGTCAAGGTGTGTATTTTGGCTTGACTCATAATATTCTAGAAGATGGGTTGTCTAACTTTTTTTCTAAGGTCTCTAATAAAAATACACCTCATTTCCTCCTTAGAGCCAATCCGTGCCACATTGACTTGCATTGAAAAAGACCTTTCTACAATCAAATACCATTTCAGAATAAATTTTTAGGATAAAATTTTTTCGCCTCACATACTTGCTCTACACTTCAATGATGTAGTTTGAACTGTTTTCCACGACATAAGACCATTTATTCAAAAGGGGCCCCGCTTTTCATCTTAGTGATGAAACCAGAGACTTTAATGTTATTTCAGCAAATCAGTGTCCTTTAAAAACTCAAAAATGCTTAACACATCAAAGAAGTAAACAATCTCTTTTCTTTTTTCATGTTAGGTTATTTGAGCGTGAAAGGGTCTCAAATTTGTAATTTTGGTGTTTGTTTGTTTGTTTTTTTTTCAAACATTTTGATCAGTAAGATCCCATGCTAATTATTTAGGTCAGTCTTTTCAGGGAGTTTAGTTCCCTCTCTGGAATGCACTGCCATTCCAGTTCAAACTGGAATTTTTCCCACATTTTTTTGCATTTTATCTTGAAACAACTTCTCATTGAGCTTTTTAAATTGTGGTTTCACCTGGCTTGATCAATCCGTGTCTTCTATCCTGGCTTGCGGTTTGAGCAACCAGTTAAGCCTGGATGGCCATGTTGTGGATTGAATGAACCCAGCTAAGTTTTAAATCCTGGATCATGGAATCCTAATTTCATGCAATAGACCCCCGGTGTAATCCATGTTTTTGTCAACATTAGGACATCGAGCTCATGTGGATTCACTTATTTGAATGTTTGTTTATAACTGCATTTGACATAACATTGCTGGACATGACACGAGGAAAGAGAAAGTTGAGAAAAGAGAGGATAAAGAGAAAACAAAAATTAGAAAAATAATTTTTAAAAGAAAGAAAAAACAACTGCTGCACCTGCACAGAAACACAGCAGAGAAAATCCCACCGTCTTTCCTGGGAAACAAGGCTGATAATCACCTACAGTTGAATCCAACCAAACGACCCCACCCACCAGAAGATGAGTGTATGCTGTCAAGATCTCAGTTTTTATGACTTTCTCTGAGCTCCCTCCTCATCCTTGTTCAGCGTTACAGAGCGTTAGGAAGTTCTGAAACAGCTGATAAGAAGATCCAAATGTGTGTTTCTGGTTTTTAGACCAGCAGGAGATCCAGAACAAACAGTCCAGTCCATCGGTGAACAAAACACCACAGATGCAGTTTCTGTGATGTCATCAGGCAGGTGAAATCCCACTAGGATCAGCTGTTAAAATTTAAAAGACTACAATGCAACTTTTCAACCTTAAACATCTGCGTTTTTTGATGGCACACCAACATTCTTGATGAGCATTTCTCCAGCCGTCACTGCGCCATGCAGCTTTTCCACCTGAGACGTTGCAGTTGCTGCAGGGATGTTATCACATCATGTCACATGTTGGCAAACACAAATAAACATTTCAGGTGTTTTGAGCCAGGATACAAACTGGATGCCAGTTTAGTCATTAATAGCACGGGCTTCTCACTGAGAAATGTCTGTAGTGCAAGCAAGTTTATTTGTATTACAGATTTCATTTACACAATTCAAAGTGCTTTACATAAAACATTAGAATAATTCCAGATGGGAAATAATAGAAAAGCATTTAAAAGTAATAAATTATAAAGGAATAAAGTACATAAAGTGTGTCTCTGCTGTGGTTTAGGTTCACTCTGTTTTGCTGGTTTGTATTTGCTGTTGCTTCAGTTCAGCGTTCACAGAAATGATGGAGCGGCTCATGAATATGTAAATGAGCTGCTGGCCCAGCAGCTGGACGTTACTTTGCTCCGTCTGTGGTCGATGTGTTGCACAACAGCAGCAGACGTCTGACAGCCAATCAGAGAGCAGCTGAACAGGATTTAGGGGGGTTGTTGTGTAATGGGGAGATTATAAATAGCTGCTGCAGGTTACTGCGCACAGAAGAAGACAGACAAACCACAGGGCACCACAGAAGAAGAGTTCCAGGTGTGCTAGGATGCCCCTCCTTCCTCTCCTCCTCACCTTCTCCCTCTGCTTCCTGCTCCACCTGTGGGCCAACCTGAACCTGGCTGTCCTCCTCGTTACAGGACGAGCCCACCACCGGCATGGACCCCAAGGCCCGCCGGGCCCTCTGGAACTGCATCACCAGCGTCATCAAGGAGGGACGCTCCGTCGTCCTCACCTCGCACAGGTGAGTCACCTGAGACAGGACAGACACCAGGAAAGGAAGTGTCCTCTGTGTTTGGTTTTCTGTTGTCCCCGGTTCGTGTTGTCCAGGAGTCTGTTATGTAAAACTCAGATCGTGTAACCAGAGCTGAGAGAAACTCCGGTCTCACCTGAGTCACCTCAAACAGATGGTCTCACAGCGGTGCTTCAATTCCATGTTCATTAATATCCAACATCACACTGTAGACATGTGATGACAGCACAGCAAGTTGATTGGTGGATTGATGTCTGGATCACAGGATAACAAAGGCAGTTCAAAGGATAACATGATAAAGTGTAAAACTTAGCAGGAGTCCCTCACTCTACAGACCCATGCAGAGCATTACAATCCCAATTATACCCAACATTCATGTCACAAACATGTAGTAATAATAATGATAATGATGATAATTAGGGACAGACCGATACAGGACTGATTTTTAGGGCCGATACCTAAATTTTCTAATCAGCCTCAGCTGATACAACCTGCCAATATTTGGGACCAATGCTGCACTTGACTCCCAAATTAATGTAATGAAGGATAAAATGAAAATTAATTTTACTGTTCTTTAAATATAAAGAAAATAAAGCACCTCAAATAAATTATTAAAAAAGAAACAGTGCCCTTGTAAACAAATGTTAAATAAAAACATTAAACTTTTAATAAATCTATATACAGAAAAAGTCTGTAAATTATGTTGAGTGTTGGTATCAGCCAACACACCCAATGTATTGGCCCATACCAGCAAAAAACACAAATATTGGCCTAAAATATCAGCCAACCGATGCATCGGTCTATCCTTGATAATGATGATGATTAACAACAATAAAACAACCTACAGATCTGGGCATGAAAAAGTTCCCCTGTCAGCCGACTGCCAGCCACTTACCAGCGACTTGTCTGCTAATTCAATCGCACAGAGAAACACCTGTGTGCCCAGAGAGAACGATTTCAGAGCGTAAATGAACGCCTGGAACAAGGACGTTTTCACACACCAAGTTTGGACACCGTGCGTGATGGCGTATTCGCGGGACAAGTCGTTCAGCCAGTGATAGTGCAGTAATGGTGCACTATTAGTGCACCACTTCTGGCAGAAAAAGCAGGAACTTTTTCATGCCCAGATCTGTCCACTATTTCATGATTTGAGAATTGTTTTATTTGGAAAAAAATGTAAGAAAAGAACCCAGATCTATTTTGGATGTCGGAATCTTCAGTGTTGTGTTGGTTAAGGAGGACATATTTACTTTAGGCAAGTTCCTAGAGTTGGCATGGCAGTTGCCATGTTGGGGTGGCAGTGGCTCCGGTGGTAGAGCAGGTCGACCAATGATCAAAGGATCGGCAGTTCGAATCCCCCAGCCATCTGTCATTGTGACCTTGGGCAAGACACCTAACCCCATTTGCCTCCAGTAGGGGCACCACTGGTGTATGAATGTATGTGAATGTTCCGGTGGTGATCGGAGGGGCCGTAAGCGCGAAATGGCTGCCACGCTTCCGCCAGTCTGCCCCAGGGCAGCTGTGGCTACGTACGTAGCTTACCATCACCACGTATGAATGAGGAGTGAATGAATAATGGACCTACTGTGAGCGCTTTGAGTGTCTTGAAAAGCGTGATATAAATCTAATCCATGATTATTATTATTATAGTTGCGTAAGAGAACTCTATATTCCTAAAACACCGCCTAAGTATAGTGTTGGTTTATAGGTATTGTCGTGTCTTCTATTTTAGTACGTGAGTGTCTTGTAAACCCCTGAAGTCTGGGCACTGTGCTGTGCAGGACACTAAAATAAAATCTTTACTTATGTACGTACTTACTAACACTTCATTAAAAAACTCACCTTGCTCCATAAAAACTGCCTAATCTGGCTTTTAAAGCTACTATGTGGTGTTATAAGTTTTGTAGAGGTCAGCGGAGAATTCCATCCCATAATATCAGTGTAAAAGAAGGAGTTTGTGGCTGCAGTACCAACTCGTGGCACTTTACAGGAATCAGTATTCCACCTGTTATAGTGACTGTGCTGTGTGAACCATGCTGATATTAGAACAAACCTTAAATGCACTTTAACTATTTCAAGTGAACTTGGACTAAATCTAACTTAATGAAAATGCGTGTACAGCTGTTCGATGTGACAGCATGTCGCTGCTCTGCGAGTTTCTGTGATGCAACCACGCACAGACACACACACGTCCACAGAATGAGCACGCATGACGCCTCATGGCCTCATGGGTCTGAAAACACGTCAACCAGCTGAAACTCAGATACAGATATCAGTTTTAAAACTACCAAGAAGCTGAAGATGGAAACACTTTTCTTCGCCTGCTGATGTGCTGAGAACGAGCACGTCGCGGGAACGAGCACAGCTGATACTGCCGTTAAAAAGTTGTCACTAAATATTTGCTTTGTATATTAGCCAATATGAAAAAGAAAATTTAAGATGTCCAATCTGTCATTTAGAATATGTTTGATTCTTCCTTTTAAGTTGTCTACATGTGGTTTTCCCTCGTAATAAAAGTCAGATTTTATCCTGTCCACCATAGCTTTAACCCACATGCCTAACTATAACCATGCAGTTACCTGTAGCAGTAACAGTCAGGTTCAGGTTAATATTCAGTCATGATCGAACTTACTCGTTGACTCAGCAGCATTTTCTTTCATGATGCTTTCCTGCCATCAGCTGGAGTCTTCTGTTTTCCAATGGTTCCTCTGTTTTACTCGTACACTGCAATGAGAACCTGTAGATGGGATAGAATAACTGGTAGCTTTTTGTCAGTGGTTTCCATGGTGACTCCAGGTATCACAGCGCCATTGATGATGGGTTTTCATTGCTGTCCCTAACTCTGGGTAAAGATGTTCAGGCTTGATCTGGAGCCAGAAACTCAGTTTAGGTGATGTTTGGAGCAGGCTCCTGTTGTCATGGTTACCTGCCACGCAGCTGTATAATGTCCTGCTGTGTGTGTGTCTGTTTCTCAGTATGGAGGAATGTGAAGCTCTGTGTACCAGGATGGCCATCATGGTGAACGGCAGGTTCAGGTGTCTTGGCAGCGTCCAACACCTGAAGAACAGGTAAAACACACACACACACACACACACAGAACCTCCGTCTGTTGGCTCCGCATCCCTCTGTAAGCATGACGGTGTTTGTGGGTCAGGTTCGGTGACGGCTACACCATCATCCTGCGGGTTGCCGGGCCCGATGCGGACCTGGTTCCCGTCATGAAGTTCATAGAGAGCGAGCTGAGCGGCAGCACCCTGAAGGAGAACCACCGGAACATGCTGCAGTACCAGCTGCCGTCCTCGCTCACCTCGCTCGCCCACATCTTCTCCATCCTCGCCAAGAACAAGGAGATGCTCCGGATCGAGGACTACTCCGTCACTCAGACCACGCTGGACCAGGTACCACCGCTCAGCAGAACCTCAGCCTCCTCTCACAGACACGATTGTGGTTCTGGCTCCATTCTGGGGTCTCAGGACTTCGGTGCTTTCTGGGAAACTGAAACCAGTTTAACCAGACCCAAAGTGGAAGGGCTTTACTCGCAGAAGTAAACGTAAATATTTTGGATATGGTCCTGAAAGTTAATGATTACAACTAGGGATGCACCATAACCTTTTTAAAAAAAACTATACTGATAAATTTCAAAAGGCCGATACTAATAACTGATAACCAATAACACACACTGAATCATGACATCAATACTGTTAACAAAACCAAAAAGACTTTTCACTCTTTAAATGAAGAAATATTATTTTTTCCAGTGAAAAACTATCAAGCCTCTCAAACATTTGCTAAAAGATATCAAACAAAACTATTTAATATTTCAAATGCACATCAACTTAATCAGGTGCAGTTACTGATAGAAAAATAAAGGCTCTCTGAAGTGATGCAGATAAATGTCTCTGGATTACAAACTGAAAAAGTGCAATCAAAAAGTTAAAAAAAACAGAAAACGATGCACTGACAAGTTAGATTTAAATATGACTGACAGGTCAGACTTGTTTCTGTAAGTAGAGTGCAATATAAACAACAATAATTCTGGTCTCATGTCGTGTTGACAACAATTTGTATATTATTGGGACTAGACGTCATGATTTGGACTTATCGGCCTGATAGTTATTGTGCATTCCTAATTACAACCCATCCTGAAATAAACAATATCAGACTACTGAGTGAATTTTAGGACGTCAGCATGTGCTTATAAAATTCTTCTAATCTAAAAATCTATAATTTTAATCTGTTGCCAGGCAACGCAACAACCCAGCAACACCCAGGTTTTCCTCCAGATGAAGGATTCATCTGGGGGTCCTCAGGAAGGTGAAGAGGTTGATGGGAAATGTGGTCCAGGCTGACTGGTACCATTTGTGGTTTCAGGTGTTCGTGAACTTTGCGAAGGACCAGAGTGACGACTACCTGTCCAAGGACATGTCGGTGAGGCGGAAAGACGTGGCCATCGACGTTCCGATGCTGAGCTCCGCCAGCAGAGCCGCCGAGGCAGGGGGCGGGCTCGGGGAGAGCGTCATGTGACCTGTGCGACATCGTTGGCCTGGACTCATCCTGCAGCGGAGAGGACAGCCCTTCCTCACCTGCTGCGATGTCGCACTGATCTGAACGAGGTGGTGGGTGGAGCCACCTGCTGCCAGTCAATGCAAGTGATTTCCTGTAGAGGCGGCGAGGGTCTCGCAGACCTCCAAGTTAAAAACTTGACTGTTGTCGGAGCTCCTGGTAATTGAAGCTGAACGAAGACTAGCGTCGGCTGTTCACAGCAGCGATGAAGAATCCTAATCACTCCAAACGGCCAAGGGCTCGACTGCAAATCACCCATTCTGGATCCGTTCTGTTGGACTTATTTATATTTGTAGCTGCAGCACAAACCTGTAACTTTTTATTTTTTTTGGGGGGGGGGGGGGGGTCCATGATGTTTTCTGTAGTGTTTAACAACCAATCAGAGTGCTTGACACAAAGTTGTGATTGATTTTATAGTTGTTTTTTATGAAAAGATGATAAAGGAGCAGATCTGTTAGTCTGGGTGTGAAACAGTCAAATACCTCATCGGCTCCTGCACACTACAGTATTGCTCAATCAGGTCACTGGTCGATCGCATCATTGATCAGTGGTCGTCCTCTGCAGCACTTTAAGTGTTCGAGCATCAGTTTGTTTGCACTGAATCAACCTTCTGATCATCTTCTTTGTTGTGCTGCTGATGGAAGTAAAGCTGTTACAGCCCAACAAGCAGAATAAACAAACAAAATCTGTCTCTGAATGCTCCTTAACACACACACACACACACACACAGATGTATGACTGCATCATTATGATTCACTGAACAGCTGACTGAGCTCCTGAAACCAGGAAGTGTCTCATTTTCTTTTTCCTGCCTTAAACATGCGTAAAGGTTAAATATTTCCAGAGCTAACATTTTAAACTAAAGTCCAGTTTAACAAACATGTCAGTTGAAAGTTAATGTTGGAACAAAAAAACTGTGCATGTAAGCAACCCAGGTTAACCCGATGTGTTAAAATAAGTAAAGCTCCCAAAAGTCCTCAAATTTAACAAAAATGGTGGCAAATGTTTATTTTTGCCTCCATAAAGATATTAAAATTTAACGTTATCCATAAGTTTAACACCTCTGAGTGGCAGCAAAGAGATGAAATAGTTACAGAACAGGCTGAATACAAACAGTGAAATACATACAATATGATGCAAGCAGATAACGGGAAACACATCTTCACTGTCGTTCTTTCTTCATTGCAAGAAAATGTATCAAAATGGAAAAAAAAAAAAAAAAAGATCAGAACTGAGGTTTGGATCAGACTTTTCTGGTGGTTTGTTCCAAATACCACAAGCTGAAAAACTGGAAGTTTTAACTCAGAATGGAGAGCAAATTAGACCGAGATGATCTTGGAAGTCTCGGTGGCTCATATGGCGTCGGTATATCAGACAGTTCTGGTTCAAAATATCTTTTTGAGCTTTGTACACCAGCAGCAACATTTTACAGGAAATTAGTGTAAAGTTGTGAGAAGCAGAGTGGCACGTTCCTCTGGTTTGGTTCTTGTGAGGACACAAGCAGCATTCTGTGTTAGTTTCAGTTGTTTTAGGTGTTTTCTTGGAAACCTGTAAAAACTCCATGAGAGTCCAGACCACTGAAAACAGATGAAGTTCATACCAGTTATGTCTCAGTCCTGGAGAAGGATCACACCTCTGAGCTCTAAGATAAATCCCCGTTAATAAACCCAAAATCCCAGAAGCTCAGCCAAGAACCAAAGAAAGGGTCATAAAAGTAGGGCTGGACGATATAGAAAAAAAGATTGATTAAAAAATATTCTATATCGATCGATAATATTTATCAAAAAACAAAAAAAAAAGCTATTATCAAATTAAAAGCTATTTTAGGAATTTTTAGCTATTTAAGCTTTTGCTGAATGACCTACTTATAATAAAGATCACACTAAAGCTGTTTTCAGACCTGCATTGTGGAACATGAGCGGTAAAGTCCATCCGCTCTTTAAACAGACTCGTCTTTTCAAACATGTCTCTTCCGTGCAGACTTATCACATCCTGGGCGCTTTCAGACATCAGGAAATGTGGAAAAGTCGGCACAGCCTCACTCTATCTCAACTCTGTCCGGAACATTTTCTTGTGCATTCAGCCAAAAAAGATGTGCCACATCATTTCCACTCTTGTGACACGGAGACCAGCCGGTACATGTCCGCTACATCTCCGAGGTAAAAGACCGGTACGCATGTCTGAATGCAGCGTTATACAGGACAGAGTCCGCAATGTTACCGCTTTCCAGTGCAAGTCTGAAAGGGGCATAACACTGAATCCCAATTCAGCCTTTGCCTGGGTCTGCGTTTGGCAGGAGTGACTGTATCGTGTTATCCGATAGGCTACAGTGGAAAACTGTGTTTCTATATTGAACTTTTGACCCTCTTTTTTCTATTGAAAAAAACCTCTATCGATCGATATATCAATATTGAGTTATCGTCCAGCTCTACATGAGAGCAGCAGCTGCTCCAGGTGAATTTATGAACATCAATTCTGATACTTCTGTAATTGCACGTCTCATTTTCTGTTCATACTAAGATTTTACACACAGCATGCATGCCAATCTGTAGTGAAGAGACTTCAGATATTTTGGGTATGCAGTTTTGGACAGGAGGCAGAACAAAGATTAGACACTAACCTTCACAGGGCTGAACAGCCTGTTCACCTCTGAAAAGAAAGAAAGTCTTAGAAAAATCTGCATGTTCTAGAACCTGAAGATTTGTTAACCAGTGTTCCTGACAAGGAACTCTGTACTGGTGTGTGTGCGCCCTCTGGAGGTTTCCTCTGAATCTGCTGCTTCAGCTGAGAATGTTTTAGCTCAAATGTTACAAATCCAGTCCTTTCCTCAACTGCTTAAATCAGGGGTTCACACTTTTGGGGTAGGGCTATACATACCTGCAAAAACATGAAGCGGAGGGTGTTTCTGCATGCTAATCTGCAGCAGGGTGGCTCTGAGCTGTGACCAGTCCTGACTGGTCCAGGCCAACATCAGGTGCAGCATCATATTAATAGGTCCGACAGTGGTCTCACCTTCCCTACTGAAGATATGCAATCCCTACATGAATGTTGACATTGAAATCAATAGATGCCACTGTAGAGATACAAAACCTGCCATTTGTTCACTTAGTTTTAAGATATGAAATGTGTCAAAACAAGCTTGATTCTGTGTCATGCTGCAGTTTGAGAGGTTTTGGATTTTTAGTCTAATGCAGGTCATTGCATTGTTTAGTCATACATTCTATATTTGAACTGAATTTCTCAAATGTGATAGAGAAATTTCTAAATATCTTAGAAGCATTTTCCAGTACTTATGATCTCAAATTTTACATGTGGTTTTCTTTAAAAGGGACCAAAAGTATCAGCATGTACAGGTTATCAACATGAAAAGTTTCCGTATCACCCATCCCTACTTTCCTGCAGATTCCACTGCAAAACTTGGCAAATAAATGTCTCAGGTTCAGCTACAAACCACCAGTTAAGGGTTAAACTTGTGTACACAGGGAGAAGAAAGAAAACTCGTAAAAAGCTTTTTCAGATGCTTTATTGAATTATTTGGAATGTCGACAACTTTTCCTTATTTAACCATCACTTCCTGTTTGACTTCAGTACTCCTCTCCTTCCTCCTCACCCTCTCCTTCAATGGAATCAACTCCCACTTCTTCATAATCCTTTTCCAGGGCAGCCATGTCCTCTCTGGCTTCGGAAAACTCACCCTCCTCCATCCCCTCTCCCACATACCAGTGGACAAAGGCCCTCTTGGCATACATGAGATCGAACTTGTGGTCCAGGCGAGCCCAGGCCTCGGCGATGGCGGTAGTGTTGCTGAGCATGCAAACGGCTCGCTGGACCTTGGCCAGGTCTCCACCAGGAACCACGGTGGGGGGCTGGTAGTTGATGCCCACCTTGAACCCAGTGGGACACCAGTCCACAAACTGGATGGTGCGCTTGGTTTTTATGGTGGCGATTGCTGCGTTGACGTCTTTGGGCACCACGTCGCCTCGATACAGAAGGCAGCAGGCCATGTACTTGCCGTGGCGGGGGTCACACTTAACCATCTGATTGGCTGGCTCGAAGCAGGCATTGGTGATCTCTGCTACCGTCAACTGCTCGTGGTAGGCCTTCTCGGCAGAGATGACGGGGGCGTAGGTGGCGAGAGGGAAGTGGATGCGGGGGTAGGGCACCAAGTTGGTTTGAAACTCTGTCAGATCCACATTGAGGGCACCGTCGAAACGAAGTGAAGCGGTGATGGAGGACACGATCTGGCTGATGAGCCGGTTCAGGTTGGTGTAGGTGGGACGCTCAATGTCCAGGTTCCTGCGGCAGATGTCATAGATGGCCTCATTGTCCACCATGAAGGCACAGTCTGAGTGCTCCAGGGTGGTGTGGGTGGTCAGGATGGAGTTGTAGGGCTCCACCACAGCAGTGGACACCTGGGGGGCCGGGTAGATTGAGAATTCCAGCTTGGACTTCTTGCCATAGTCCACAGACAGACGCTCCATCAGCAGGGAGGTGAAACCAGAACCAGTTCCTCCACCAAAGCTGTGGAAAACCAAAAAGCCCTGAAGGCCGGTGCACTGGTCGGCCTGGAAACGGGAAAGCCAGACCAGTTAGTAAAAATTAACTCACTTCACGTGCCTCACTGAAGCTCAAAACCTCCAATTTAACCCACCAGTTTACGGATCCTGTCCAGAACCAGGTCGATAATCTCCTTCCCAATGGTGTAGTGTCCACGAGCGTAGTTGTTTGCAGCGTCCTCCTTACCAGTGATCAGCTGCTCCGGGTGGAACAGCTGGCGGTACGTCCCAGTACGCACTTCATCTGAGGAGACAGCTGGATGAGCTCTGGTTTCAGACCCCCATTTGAGAGAAAACGCAAGTGATTCTTACCAATGACAGTGGGCTCCAGGTCCACAAAAACAGCCCTGGGAACATGTTTGCCAGCGCCAGTCTCACTGAAGAAGGTGTTAAAGGAATCATCCCCTCCTCCAATGGTTTTGTCACTGGGCATCTGTCCATCAGGCTGGATCCCATGTTCCAAACAGTAAAGCTCCCAGCAGGCGTTTCCAATCTGTACACCAGCCTGGCCAACATGCACTGAGATACACTCACGCTAGAGAGGCAGAGCAGGATGGGAGAGAGGGAGAGGGGGGGGAGATTTGTGTGAAATTTGCCTTCACCACATCAGTCGTTTAGAAGCTGAAAGCCTGATTATGTGCCAGTCACCAGATCAAGTCACACAAGACTGAACTAAAAGCGTGCACATAACCACACCCAACAAACTACAGAGCCTGATGTGATTCAAGTCTTTCAGTTCTTGTTTCACATAAAAAATAAAAAAAAGTTCAGTTTAGGCTCTAAAAGGTAGGATAAAACAAAGTTGCCTGAAACCATTTAGAAGGTTCCAAAATAACTGAATTGTTCTTTGTGTGGCTGCAGTTTACTATTTAACCTGCCCAAAACCTTCAGAACACGAATTACTAACGTTTCTGTCCGGCCAGGTCAAAGTTAAGGAAGGGAGAATTATTTAATTTCATTCCACAATCATAAAATAGGATAAAAACTACGCTTGTTAAAAAAAATAAAATAAGAAAAAAAAAGAAACTCGATTTCAAGACTCGAACGGCTGTTCAGATAATTAAGCTTGAATGGATTACTAACTCCATCTTCCCTTCACCTCAGTCTTGCGTAGAAGACGCAACAAATTCAACCCAGCTTTGGCGCCAGCTAACGACACCTAGCATTAGCATGCACCAACTCCTGCAGTGAGGCGCAATGCACTAGTCGGGCTCCTCCCTATGATGTCGTGATGGTAGTCTCGATACCACGTGACTTAAGTGTGGCGCACTGTTAATATTCGTTAAATGTTTTAGCTTGGCTTAAAAAAAGTATATGGCTCTACAAAAAAGGACAAAAACTGAAAAAAAGCTATTATAATGCAGCCATTCAAAACGCCTCGCGAGCAGAGGTCTAGCCAGCAGAGGCATAGCCGCCATCTTCCCACAGCCCTTTTCTTTCATAGAATGGATGAGGAAACCGGCGTCACGCCCTGTCCTCATTCCCCTTTTCCCAGTATGAAGGCTCAGCTTAAATTGTGGTCGAGTAACAGTAAAGGACGTCGAAGCTTCTCACTGATATGAACAAACGTTTCAACTTGGATTCTGTTAATATTTAAGGCTCAATGAACGAATTTAATCGACTGCCGCCGCCTTTAATTTTCAAAGGCGGCAATTAAATTTTTTAAAATCCGATTTAATAAATCACTGCAACAGCTTTTTACTTACCATTTTTTTTCAAGCGACAAAGTTTCACCGACGATTAGGAAATGCAGTTAAATAAATGTTACCTTCCACTAACGGACCTTTTAGGCGTCCTGTGCAAGAGAAACTGACTAACGGTGGAGAGATGACAGCCATATATACTATTTTCTTAGTCCCGCCTCTAACCAGAAACGCCTGAATTCGATTGGTTTACTATTTCATAAGCCCTATTTCCATTGGTTGGAATCAAGTTCTATTGTTCAATAATGTGGGCTCTTCAAGAAAAGAGCGCCATCAGACAGGAAGTGAAAACGGTCGATATTTCATCTTTTACATGTCGACGTGATGTTGTTATACACATAGAAATCATATCATATACGTAGACATCCCATTGGACGCTGCTGGCCGCTAGGCTGACGTGCCTATCGGGCGGCCATCTTGGGTCAGACCACAGGTCAGACCGCTGCTGTCAGAATGAATGGGAAGCTCCTCAGATCTCATATTAATCACATGTAAGACAACTCAAAAATAAAGTAAAATTTCACAATGAGCACTTAGATGACTCTACCATTTCAATAACCAAGACAAACTGGAAAAAAAAACTTTATGTGGATAACATTTATTTATTTAGAACCAAAACAATTTAAACTCAAGTGTTCAAACTGGATTCAGAGTTATGGAATCACTTGTCAGCCTTTTTGCAAAGTTCTGACACTGGATTTTATTTATTTACTTTTTCTTTCCTTTTCCTTATGTCCTTACTCTTTTGTATTACTATGTATTCCGTGTACATTCTTAACAAAGTTTAGAATAAATGAATGAATGATTAATTAATCAATTCTTAATTAATAGTGAAAATTATTGATAAATATTATTAAATTAACTAATAACTCAATGAATTAATAATCAATGGATTAATTAACACATTATGAATTAATTATTAATGAATGTGAATGAATTTGTGGCACATGATTTCCATTGCTGAATTTTATTAGTTTTTTTCTATTGATTATATAACTCCACCCCATCTCTTTTGATTTATCTTTTATTGTTGTTTTGGCTTCATGATGCTGAGATGGACTCACCTGATTTAAGGGAATGGTACTACTTTACGCCAGTAGGGGGCAGTGCGCAACCACTGTTGTTATGGTAACCACGCTGTAACTTAAGAAGGGTTTAGAGACGCCAGTTTTAGGCATAACGGATAGACGGTTGCAGAACACAGACCGCTGAAACAGTTTTTCCTGTCATTACAGGTGAGATCCATAAACTGACGCCCATATGTTTCTATTCACGATGTTTTAATGAGTCTGCCGTTGTATATGTACACAGTTATTTTGATTTATGTGTCATATAAAGTTAAAGTGAAGATAGCCTCGAGTGTTAGCGTTAGCATGTCAACCCAATGTCGACCACTGCACGCTAGCACAGACGAACATTTATCTGTCTGATTACAATCTTATTGTCATTTTTGCCAATGTTATCTTTTACTATTATTAGTGGTTCGACTAAAGCTGTAATAATTATCGACAGTTAACTGAGTTAATATAGATAAACAGTCATTAATTTCTGTAATTGAACATTGTTGTCATGGTAACACAGAGACGGCAGTTAGGCATAACGGATAGACTGTTGCAGAATACAGACCGCTGACACAGTTTTTCCTGTCATTACAGTGTGGAAAACCGAATAGATCCATTATGAACCAGAACCATCATCATTGTTTTATTTTTGTCTTGGATGGTGTAACATTTTGGCGAGCTACCCAGCCAGGAGAAAGAAGAAGTTTTTTCTTTCTTTCTTTCTTTCTTTCTTTCTTTCTTTCTTTCTTTCTTTCTTTCTTTCTTTCTTTCTTTCTTTCTTTCTTTCTTTCTTTCTTTCTTCCTGTGAGAAGAACCTAAAGAAACAAAGTGAAGCAAAGCATCAAGATGGAGCAAATACAAGATGAAATCAGTGCAGCGCTTTGGACTTTCGGGAAACCAGAGCTCATCGATGCATGTCAGCATCTCAAGTGCAGTGAGCCGTCAGGAGAGGGTTTCGGAGGACAGTCCCGTCGGACCCTGATTCGGCTAGCGGAGGACACTATTGATGAGATTGAAGGAAGTGAGGGTTCTGAAGTGTTTTATCAGTTTCTGCAAGATTTCAAACTGTTCCTCCAGTCAAAGCAAGAACAGGCTCCAGATGAAGCAGTAACACAATCCACGCCTAGCGAAATGGAGAAACTAGGACAAGAGTACTTAAAGCTACAACAGGCTCAAGCGGAGGCACGTCGGACTTTGGAAGAAAAGATGGAGGCTTTGGGGACCCAGTTCAGCACTACAACAGTAGTAAAGGAAAGGGGAGGTCAGCCAGCCAGCACCTCTCATGGCTCCAGAAGTGATTCTCAGAAAAGACTTCCGGATTTGGGGCCAAATAGGGGAGGCCGGTCAGAAAGAAAAACTATCCTTCACCAGTTTGACAACTCAGAAACTGAAATAATTGAGGCGGTGATAAAAGCTGTAAGCCCAGGCCTTCATCTGCGAGACCCGCTAGAAGTGAAGCGAGACCTCACACTCTCAACAGTAAAAACCATATTAAGAGGACATTACAAAGTTGATTCATCATCAGATCTGCTGCACAGACTCATGAACATTTCTCAAGACCCCAAAGAATCTGCTCAGAGCTTTCTTTTCAGGGCAATAGAACTCAGGGAGAAATTACTCTGGAAGTCTGGTGATGAGGATGAGGGGGAGCAGTTCAGCCCAGACTTAATTCAGCGTAAGTTCCTCCGTTCACTTGAGACTGGTCTTTTCAGTGAGGCAGTAAAGTTTCAACTGAAGCCTTACCTCAGCAATCCCAGAGTCAAAGATGAGATTCTGATTAAAAAGATGAATGAGGCGGCCAGCCTTGAGCTAGAACGACAAAATAAGCTCAGGAGGAACACTGCTGTCAAGCCGACCAGAGTAAATGAGATACAGACAGAGCTCCCAGCCAATAATACCCAATTACCCCTTCATAATGAAATAGAAGCAAATGATGAAACACAGACAAAAGTAGGTGGGACAGGATGTACGAAGAAAAAACAAGAAAAGAGTAAAGGACCAGATCCAGAGACTGTGAAACTTATTGCAGAACTCAGGGCAGATGTTCTTGAAGTTAAGAAAATGTTCCATGAGACAGTAGAAACAACAAAGTCAAGACCAAGCACCAACACCCGACCATCACCAGCTGCAAGAGGGGTTACAGGATGTCTGCAATACAGAGAAGCTCAAGCAGGAGATACATGCAGACACTGCTACCGTTGTGGACAGGAGGGCCACCTCTCCCGTGGCTGCCGGCAGGGAAGGTTCACACAGGGAAACGGGAGGGGGTTACTGGACCAGGACCTACAGTAACCCTCCCATCCTCCAGGTCCCAAGTAAACCCTGTTTCTCTGAAAAATACATTTTCACATTCACAACTACTGACTAATCACATAGACATTTCCTCTGTAATTCCACAATCAGCAAACAGCAAACTTCAGAATAATATATATGCCCAATATGTGCCCTCGCAACGCCAAAATAAGCTCATCAGTCTCATTGGGAGAAGATGCATTGTTCAGTGCCACATTGACAATGTACCAACCGAAGCCCTATGGGACACTGGAGCTCAGGCAAGTCTTATGAATGATGACTGGCGGAGACAACACCTCCCACACAGCACTGTCAGACCACTCTCTGAACTGTTGGGTACAGAACCCTTAGTAGCAGTAGCTGCAAATGGGAGTGAAATTCCATATGTTGGGTGGGTGGAAATAGAGTTTAATTTGGACTGTGACACTAACCAAGAGAGGATGCTCTCAGTCCCCATGTTAGTGTCCAGCGATCCCAATGTTGCTGAAAAACCCATTATTGGATTTAACGTGATTGAAGAAGTAGTGGGCAAATGGGACAGCATGCATTCAAAATCACAGAACATTCAAAAGATCAGCACAGTGTTCTCAGTGTCTGTAAAAATGGCTAAATCTGTGCTGAAATTGCTACAAACCCCAGATTTAAGGCAAGATGTGGGCACAGTGCGTACAGGAAAAAGGGAAATAAACTTAGCTGCTGAACAAATAACTACCTCATCCATCCGTGCACACGTGGGGGCCCAGTTTGTTGGAAGAGGCTTGTTGTTTGTTCCACATGAGCCATCACAGCTACCTGAGGGCCTGGTGATCCAGGAGGGACTGGTCACTGTCAGTGAGGGGAGATCATTGTACATCCCAGTGTCCATAGCCAACACCAACAAGCATGACGTTACTTTAAATCTTCACACCATTCTGGGACACCTAGAAGAAATCAAAGCAGCGTACCCCATCACAGTGGAGTCATCTGATGAGGCACCAGAGACAGCAGCACAAAACACTTTGCAACATCTCATTCAGCTAAATGAGGTAATCTGCAACACACAACACAAACCGCCCCAGTGGGATCCTCCTGTAAAACTGGACCACCTCAGCAACGAGCAACAGGAGAGGGTAAAGCAAGTGCTTAGAGAGGAGTGTCATGCTTTTGCTTATGATGATGAGGACGTAGGGTGCATTCCCACTTTAAATATGCACATCACGCTGCATGACACCACACCTGTTCGTAAGACTATCAGTACCGAAACTTCTGCATCAGGAGGTGAAAGAATATCTCCAAGATCTCCTGAACCGTGGGTGGATTTCAGAGTCAAGGTCACCCTACTCCTCACCCATCGTCTGTGTTCGCAAAAAGTCAGGTGAACTGAGGTTGTGCTGTGATTACAGGGAACTCAACAGGAAGTCTGTACCCGACAGACACCCGATTCCCAGAATCCAAGATATGTTAGACTCACTGCACGGCAGTTCCTGGTTTTCAGTTCTTGATCAGGGCAAAGCATATCATCAGGGCTTCCTGGACCCTGAAAGTCGCCCCCTCACAGCCTTTATCACTCCCTGGGGCTTGTATCAGTGGAACCGCATACCATTCGGCCTCAGTTCAGCCCCAGCAGAGTTTCAGAGGAGTATGGAGGACTGTTTGAAAGGGCTTCGTGATGTCACCTGCCAGCCTTATTTAGATGACAACTTAGTCCACTCTCCTTCATTTGACAGTCACTTAGACCACATCCAGGCTGTACTGCAGAGATATCAAAAACATGGTGTCAAACTAAGTCCGCAAAAATGTGATGTGTTCAAGCGACAAGTTCGTTTTCTTGGGCGGATGATCTCAGAGGAGAGATATACCATGGATCCAGCTGAAATAGCCCCTGTTCAGGCACTCAATAATCAGTCACCATCAACAGTTGGGGGAGTTGAGTCGCATTCTTGGTTTCCTCTCCTACTATAGGGCTTATATCCCAGATTTTTCTAAGGTGGCAAAACCACTATATCAGCTGCTGACCCTGCCTCCAGATAGAGCTTCATCAGCTGGGTCCAAGAGAGCAGGTAGAGTGGTTAGTACGAGACCAAAGAGCCGGCCACCACCCAGCACACCTATCATTTGGACTCAGAACCATCAGAATGCCATGAATAAGCTGACTGACTGTCTAATAGAGCCACCCATTTTAGGCTATCCTGATTTTGCAGAACCATTCATTCTCCACTGTGATGCCTCACAAGCAGGCTTGGGGGCTGTGTTATACCAGAGACAGGCAGGCAAGATGAAGGTCATAGCATGGTTCATGGACATTAACACCCCCTGAGAAAAATTATCATATGCATTCTGGGAAGTTAGAGTTCTTGGCCCTCAAATGGTCAATTTGTGAACGTTTCCGTGACTATCTCTATTATGCCCCACATTTTGTGGTTTATACAGACAATAACCCCCTAACATATATTCTTACTACAGCAAAACTGAATGCTACAGGGCATCGTTGGGTGGGTGAGCTGGCCGACTTCAACTTTACGATCAGATACCGGCCAGGCAAGAGAAATGCTGATGCTGACGGACTTTCCCGGCTACCCCTCAACATCAACCAATACATGGCACAGTGCACAGCAGAGGTAAAGCAGGATGCCATTGGAGCTGCTGTGGAAAGTGTAATGCTACAGAGACAAAACACTTTTCCTGTTGTCAGCCAGAGTGCCATCAGGTTAGTGCAAGACACCACACAGTTGTCTGTGGGAAAGTCTTTCTCACAGGACGACATCAGGGTGAGTCAGGAGCAAGATCCTGTGATTGGCCGCTTCCTTCAACACAAAACCAACAACTATCTTCCAAAAGGTCGCACTCTGAAAGCAGAGCCACCTGAGGTCAGAATCTTGTTAAGGCAGTGGAGTCGATTGTATGTAAATGAGAATGGAGTCCTGTACAGGAGAGCGGATGGCAGAGATCAGCTTCTCCTCCCCAAAGAGCACAGAGACGCTGTATTTAGAGAACTTCATAAAGAAATGGGACATTTGGGGGCTGAAAGAACACTGGGACTGATAAGAGACAGATTTTACTGGCCCCGAATGCAGAATGAGGTGGAGCATTTTGTGATGCATGCTTGTGAATGTTTAAAGAGGAAACGGCCAAGTAAGATAACTAGGGCCCCACTGACCTCCATCACTACAACTTACCCCTTTGAGCTAGTCTCTATAGACTTTTTACATCTTGAGACCTTCAAACAAGGTTATGAGTACATCTTAGTGGTGATGGATCGCTTCACACGTTTTGCACAAGCTTATGCAACAAAAAACAAGTCTGCAAAAACAGTGGTGGAAAAAGTCTTCAATCACTTTGCCTTGAACTTCGGCTTCCCGACAAGAATCCATCATGATATGGGCAGAGAATTTGAGAATCAGATGTTTTCCCAGTTGCAAAAGATCTGTGGTATGCGTGGCTCCCATACTACTCCATATCACCCGCAGGGAAACGGTCAGGTGGAGCGTTTCAACAGGACTCCTCCTGTCCATGCTAAGGACACTGACAGATGAGGAGAAAGCAGATTGGAAAAACTCACTGGCAAAAGTAGTGCATGCCTACAACTGCACTAGGAGTGAGGCTACTGGGTTTTCTCATTATTTGCTGTTCGGACGCTCCCCCAGACTTCCTGTAGATATCCTGTTCAACTTACCATCACAAGAACAACAGCTGAGCTACACTGAGTATGCAGCAAGATGGCAGTCACAAATGAAAGAAGCCTATGAGATCGCATCAGCTACAGCTCAAAAGGAAGCTTCAAAGGGAAAACATTATTACGACCGGAAAACTTACGGGGCTCAACTACATCCTGGCAGTAGTCCTGCTCCGCAATTTTAAAGAAAGAGGAGGGCCTGGCAGCTCCGTTCACACTGGGAGGATGCTGTGTATGTGGTAGTGAATCAAAGGAACCATGACATGCCCGTGTATGAGATCAAACCAGAGAAAGGGGGTAAAAGCCGCACAGTTTACCTGTGGATGAGCTGGACAGAAAAGGACAAGATAAACGGAAGGGAGGTCTGAGACAAAGTAAGGTACAAGATCAGCAACAATTACAACAACATGACACAGATATAGACAGTGAGGATGAAGGTGAACTTGTTTGGAGTCATGATAAAGTTATCATTCCAACTCCTGATGACGGGGTCTACGAACAACAGGTGGGAGAACTTTATGAGAGAGTGAGCCAGCTCTTCAGGATGTCTTGGAGGATGAACTTGAGCCGCAGACCACTCAAGATGACCTTGACCAACAGGACCAACAAAATGAAAACACAACTGCAGAAACAGGACGCCATCCAGAGACACAAAAGTCACCACCTCTTACATGCCACACTCGCCCTCAGAGGGAGCGGCGGCCACCACGGATGCTGACATATGATGCACTGGGACAACCCACAGTCAGAGAAGCTGCTATGGACTGTGTAGAGGTGGTCAAATTTGTACCGTGCTTCCAGAGACTGTGGCGTCCCTGGACAATTGCTTAAGAATATGGTAAACGGATACAGTAATAAAGACTAGAAATATAGTGATGTAAATAGACAACTCATCTTATGAAAAGGTTTAACATTTCAGATTCTAGTGTCACAGATTGATATTTCCATAGTGATAAATGCATGTTTTAGTGTCTTAATATGTAAACAATAGAAGACTGGTAACTGACTATTGAGAAGTGTTGGCCGAATATTGAGTGTAGTTACAATAGAATTGATCACAAAGAAGTGAACTTGTTTACTTACCTTGAAGAGAAGAAAATGGTTACTTTCCATGACTTTATTATTTTTTTCTATTGATTATATAACTCCACCCCATCTCTTTTGATTTATCTTTTATTGTTGTTTTGGCTTCATGATGCATAGACATTATATACGTAGACACACCTCATGAACTGGTGCCGCCTATTGGAGCGGACGTCTCAGCGCAGCGCGGCCGCCATCTTGGATGGGTCGCCCATGCGACCCCAGTGCATTTAGAGGAATGTGTATTCCCAACTACAACTGTCGTAACTTCTCTCATTTCTATCCAATTTTCACACAGCTTGGGGTGTTACAACTAGCAGACATTAAGTTGTGATCCATGATGCTGTAACACGTTAAAAATACGTGTTTTTCTTTTGCTGAAGCATATATTATGGTCTTTAACAAAGGCAGACTTATGGTATTTTGATAAGTTGATAACTGTATCAGACAAATTAATAAAGAAACAAGTTTGATTGTTCATTTAAATTTATTTCTCTCTCTCACCCACACTCAGCCAACACACACACACGCAAAACCAGACATCTATAACTTGCTGATATGTGTATTAAACTTTAAGTAGGCTACAGGTAGGCTATTTTTTGTGTGTGTTGGAATAAAACTTATCCAAAACAAGGTGTTGAAACAGGAAACTGTGTTGGCCCACAGTCCACTGATGCTTTCAAAAGCATGCAAACATACACAACACAATATGTGGCCAGACACATTGAAATTTAAACAATTATTCACAGGCTTTAGGAGGATAAAGTTTCCTCAACAGCCTGGACTGAAACTGCGGCAGTTTGTAATATTTACAGATTTAACACAAACATACGTGAAGCTCCAATATACTACTCAAAATAATTTAGGGACATTCAACTTTAGGATATAATTTAAGGAAAATTTTAAATGTTCACACCTCACTGATATTATATGATGAATGTTGGACACTTATCTGGAATTATGATGGTAATCCTCCATCTCAAACTATTTACAGAAAAAGAAGCTAACAACAATTGTGGGTATATAAAAGCATAAAAATGACAATGCCTCAATAACTTGTCGTGTTTGGTGTTGTCTTTGTCTGATGAACAGGATGATAAAGAGGCTGTTTAGAAACAAGATGTCATGAAACCACAACATTTCGAGGTCAAGTCATGGGTTTAGACACTACTTTTGGATGTTTTGTGATTATTTATCTTTTTGGGAGAACAGCAAGATGTACAATAAATATCTAACCATTGAACAATGAAAAGTTTAGAGAAAGTCTGATTCAGTTCCCCTGGAAAGGATGGAGTGGATTTTAGGTTCATTCTAACATTATACAAAAAGCCAAATATTGTATCTTTTTGTGAGTAGCAAATCTGCTCAGTACTTTTTCTCCTTCTCATTCCGGTTTCTTACACCACCCTGCAGTAGGCGAAGGGGCTTGAAACTGGGTTTAGGGCATTAAAACCCTTGGAAAAGGACTGTTTTGTTCAGCTTCTTGCATGTACTGGCACTCTGCAACTCCAGGGTCGTCAGCTTTGCAATGTGGTGCAGCCTAACTTTGTGAAACACAGAGACAACAAATGACACAAGCATGAAATGATGGTTCTCAATTCCAAACTGGGTTTCTGCCATGTGCTCCCCAAGTGAAAACACATCTTCTGAACCAATCTCAGCCCGAACCAAATGGTTGATGAAGATCGCACTAACAGCCTTTTCTGAGGGGTTCTGGCGAATCACAGGCTCTGCTGCTCTGACCACCTTCACCGTTCCCTCGGGAGGGGATCATCAGCCCACCGTTGTTTTTGAGTTGAAGCAAGTGGTAGCTTTGGTCACAGGATGAGGGTACAGCAGCTGTGACAAGGCTTGCACGGCACACTTCACAAGACAGTTTTTTCAGGATTTTTCTGACGACAAACCCTGAAATGTAGACCAACGCATTGTCCACGAGACGACCAAAGCGGGTGGGCAGGTAAGTGTGGTCACATATGACTGCAGAAATGTTTGCAAACGGGGACGGGAGCTCTTCCTCTGCCATTAAAGACACACAACGTAACTTTTAGACCTTAAAAATCTGCGTTTCTGACTCGTTTTAATGTCACACCAACATTCATTATGCGCATTTTCGAGCTGTCAGTGCCCAGAGGCGTCCCGGGACTCAGAAACAGCACTATGTAAGATTCCCATCCGGGACGCGACCGTGACGTTGCAGCCAACTATTGGTTGCAGCACCGCGTCACTCACTAGCAACCGGATGTAAACCAGGGATCAACATCGCGGGTGTTTTGAATGCGCATCATGTCGAATTCGGTAAAGAAACGCAAGGAAACATCACCGTAGGAAGAGAGGAAAAGAAACAGAGGAAGGGACAGAACAAGAGTCAAGATAAGACTGTCTTTTACTGGCTGGAGTGAGCTTACAGTACAGGTACGAACAAGACGGATGCTAGTTTAGCCGCCGATAGGGGGCGCGTCACTGAGAAAACTGCTGAAAGTTCCGTTGTGTGTCTTTAAAGCAGAGTGTGTGTCTGTAGCTGATAGGGACACAGTCTCATCTTGTGCTGCCACGTTGCCTGACGCACTTGGTGAAACACCACAACGGACCATCATGCGACGGAAAATGCCTTGAAACTGCCCGGCGGTAGGATTCTTATTCCAGCCTCCTAAAATGAAAAAAAGAACAAAATATTTACACGCATAGATTACAAAGATATTTAATGATGACAGTCAAAAGTCAAAAACGATTTTACGGGGGAGTAAGGAAACTGTATAACCATTTTCCTTCCACAGGTAAGCTACAAAAGGTGAGTAAAAAGTGTATAACCATTTTCCTTCCACAGGTAAGCTATAAAAGGTGAGTAAAAAGTGTATAACCATATTTCTTCCACAGGTAAGCTACAAAAGGTGAGTAAAAAGTGTATAACCATTTTCCTTCCACAGGTAAGCTACAAAAGGTGAGTAAAAAGTGTATAACCATTTTCCTTCCACAGGTAAGCTATAAAAGGTGAGTAAAAAGTGTATAACCATATTTCTTCCACAGGTAAGCTACAAAAGGTGAGTAAAAAGTGTATAACCATTTTCCTTCCACAGGTAAGCTATAAAAGGTGAGTAAAAAGTGTATAACCATATTTCTTCCACAGGTAAGCTATAAAAAGAAACACACTCATGTCAGAAATGCCATTTACTTGAAGGGGTGGGTCACTGCATGAGGTTATAACCACCAACAGGTGTCTATTCAGATAGGTCTATCACATCAACACATAACTGTAAACTAGGAATGTATGAGTATAAAAAATCTATACTACAATTTGCCCATACAAATAGCAAAGATATTCAGTGCAGTTCACAGACTAAAAATACTATTTGTATGTAAAATTCTACCTGATGCCCTGATGGAGTTGAACAAAAGCTCCAAGTGATCCTGACTGAACCGGTACGTGCAGACATAACGCTGAACCTGGAGCAGGTCAGGAATCATCATCAACAATGTGTCTACGTTGATGACAAAGCCAATGACTGACAGATACCTTCAAAAGAAAATATTTAATTAATATCATTATGGTAAAATAAGACATCTCAAAAGCACCAAGTAATTTTAGTTATTGAAGGACACTAATTGACTTTTCTACAAACATAACATGGAACTAGAGATGCACCAATCTGATACCTGGATCAAATATTGGTTCAGATATTGTCTAATTAGCTGGATCGGATACTGGATGAATGAAGTCGATCCAGTTATTTATTTTTTATAATCAATATAATAAAATGTACACTTTGTACATTTATCTCTGTGCTAATTTGTGACCTTTTTTTTTTTTTTTAACAAAGATCAATGTTTATAACAAGCTTGATGCCTTCACACTCATGGCAGCATATATAGTTCATTCATTCAACAGTAGTATTGGATCACTATCAGGTATTGGCATGCATCTCTACATCTAAGACAACAGCGGGAGCAATACATGTTTTGCTCCTATACAGTCCCAGATTGGTTAATGATTTAAGTGTGTTACAAATAACTGGGTGAAAGATTACTGGGTGCTTCTTGAGAATATAAATCAGTGTCAAATTCAGCGTCCTTTTAATAAATTATTTATGTCCAGGACGCTTGCAGAATTAGGAACCATAATAAAACTGAAATAGGAGAGCATGAAAACAAAAACATGCCATACATACCATTTGACACCTTTATGACCTGAAAAACACTTAACACAAGAAGATTCCAACATACAGTATACAGAGAAACAACATAAACAAAAAGAATAGAGTGCAAGAGAAGATATGCTCCGTCAAGTAGGAGGGACACATATTGCCTCCTGCCTCTGCTTTTGCATACAGCAACATCATATGAATATACGTACCATTATTTACAGCTGTCCTGTAAGACCTGAAAAATACTGAATAGAAAAGTAAACAGAAACAAAACTGCATACAGCAAGAAGATGTAAATAAGAGAACAAAGCATCTTATGAACTCGATGCGCAACAAGAGAACAGAACATCATATGAACTTATGATGTGAACTTTTTAAAAAAAAGGAAAGAAAAAAAAAAACATTAACTATTTTTAAAGACCTCTTTGTTCGGTGGAGTGGTGTGCCATCTTTCATCACCAAACTGAGCAAGTATTCCCTGCCTCTCAACAAGAGCTCTACTCTCTCTGTCCAATTCAAAGCTCCGAGGGGAGCCTTGAATCCTTTTGCACGCGGATTGCGGCTATTCAGGACATCAAACAACCTGTCAATCATCTAAAAAAACATAAGGCTCCATTAACTTTTGTATCACCGCAACAGAAGGATCATATCAAGATCAAATTATAATCCATTTTCAATATACAAGTAAGCATTTAAGTACACAGCTCTACTTGGATTTCCGTCTACAGGTGAGTTGGGTTTCATGCAGAATATGCAACGTTATATAAAAATGCATGAATCCAGCTGTTGCTTCACAGTTTTTAAACTGTGAATAGCCAAGGTCTCTCAGTGTGCGCAGTGCTATCGCTACAGAGCGACTCAGTGTTTGGGCTGCCAGGGACACCTTCATCTTCTGGCCATCGAAGTGGACATGCTTGGTTGTTATTTTGTTGGCCGCATGCAGTCCATCTTTTGTCTGGACATTGTTGAGGTCAACAATGTATGACCAGCTGATTTCTCCGGTGGCACTGGCTATCGGGCTGTAAGCCTGCAACATGTTGCGTGCCAGTTTCAACATGTGACAGGCATCCATCTTTACAAAAGAAAAAAAAAAGATTAACTCTTGGATCCCTATTATGGGCACCTTTTCTTTCTTTCTTGTTAATTTAAAATAAGATTTTTTTTTTCCTCCCAAGACTGTAGAAAAGTTTTTTTTTAATGCATATACAAGCTCAAAACTTGTAAATCAGTTCCCAATTTGTTGTACAACATAGTATGCAGAATAAGTATTTTATCCATTATGTTTGAAAACTGCAATGAAAAGAAAAACATGTAGTAAACCTTTGCAATGTATGAGAATGTGGCAGGGGAAGATGCAGAGAATCCCTCAGGTAATTGTACGCTTTTGGACCATGGAGGTGCAGCGTGAGAGCAAATTGTCTCTGCTCTTTTGTGTACTCCTGGCTAGGGATGGGTGATATGGACTAAAAAATGTATCACGATAATTTCTCTTACATTTTATTGTTGTGTCAGGCTTATAGTGTTTTAATAACACAATAAAAGAATAAAAAAACACACACACAATATATATATGTATATATATATATATATATGAATGAATGAATGAAAAATACTTTATTCATCCCAGAAGGGAAATTCAGCATTTTGAAAAGCTCACTTTTTAAAAAAAATTAATACAACATTTATATGAAATGATATAACAATAATAAGTCAGTCAGCCTTGTTCTTTAGGGTGATGCTGCTGGCAGGAATGAATTTCTGTATCTCTCCGTCCTACAGCGAACCTGAACCCTATATATATATGTGTGTGTGTATATATATATATATATACAGTATATACATGTATATATATATATATATATATATATATATATATATATATATACATAATTTTAAAAAAGTAGACGGTGTTATTTTTAAAGTAACTTACCTTTGTTATTTTACAAGCACCAGGTTATTGGGTCAAATAGTTTGATAAAACGAGAGGGATCCAACTGCAGTCACAATACGTGGCCATATATCCAATCCACGCCAGAATTCTCAAGCGAAAGTTTCTTTCTCATGTAACTCACTAAAATATAACCCTGACCCTAACCCTAACCACCGCCTAAAAATAATTATAAAACAAATTTTTACGGGTTCAATATTGGCATTATATTTACTTCTATAAGCCAATACGCCGCCATTGCAGGTTGCCAAATATGATCTCTGTGTGGCAACGATATGTTGGGCACAGTTAGGCTGGCACAGGGGGAAACAGTGGAGACGACGAGTGAAGCAGCTGCTTCCGAGCCCTGGAGATGTTATCTGTTTCTGAGGAGGAGTGACCAGAGAAAAGCAAAACCTGCAGTAAATTTAGGTGACGACTTCACTAAATGGACCCACATAAATGTTTTCCACGGCGTCAAAACACGCAAATGGCGACTTTTCCCCTGGATCGGTAAGCTAACTTGTTTGCTAACGTGGCTAACGTTAGCTGTCAGTTATAAACTTCTCTGCGTTACTTGTTGGACATGCTGCAGGCTGTTGGTCACTTGTGCATCAGCAGTGAGCCTGGCATCCCAGCGGTTGGAGTTGTTTTTCTGCCATTGCAACCCCAACCTAGACACGCGTGATGTTGCTGCTCTGTCCGTATTCCATATTCAACCTTTAACTTCTGCTTGAAACTTCCTGTATGGATTGGATGTATAGCAACACACTTGTCTGCCATTGTAACTGCAATTAGGTACTCTTGAATAAAACAGCACTACTCAGTTCAGTCATCCCACAGACTGGGTTGGCTCATCAGAATGAAAACTATTCACAGATATTTGAATGTATAAAAATCCATAAGGATGCAGGATGCCGACGAATACTGGAGTTGCTGACCCCTGGTAGACTACTGCCATCCCTGATTATTTTGTCCAAAAAATGTCCTGTAAAGTCTCCATATGATCCAAAACCCTACATTAAAGCTCTTAATGACCAAGCTTCTTTGAAACTTAAACTCAGAGTTCCAGATTTTCCCAACAGAGTATTTAGAGAGCAGGTTTACTTATGGTTTCTAGAGGTTTTAAAAGTAAACTTATCATGGGATGTGCACAGCAACCTGGGCTGTTTTAATAACATAAGACTCCGTCAGTGGACTTAACAGGGAAACATACAGAAATTATTCCTCTGTTTTTGAGCAAAGAAAACTTCTGATCAACATTTGAACAGTAAAACTTTATTGTTCACATTCACATTTTAGCTTTTCTCAGTCACATCTGACTGATTGAGTGAAGCTCCGCCCACCCCAACATCCATCGCAGGATTGGACGAGGATGCCGTCAGTCACTCAGGTGATTCTCAGTCTCTGCCTCCTGAGGTGCAACTGGCTCATCCAGAGAACCGTGTGGAGCTCACAGTCACGCGCTGCAGGTTCAAGCTGAAAAACTAAACATGAGAACCTTTGTTGTCATGGCGATGACAGGAAGTTACTTCATCGGGGAGAAAGGACACGGAAACATGAGCTGGTTCCTCTGGAATTCAAGATGGGCAACACTGCCTCTGACTGAAACACACAAACACACACACCCCATCATTGATTACTGATCACTGATCCCTCTCTGAATCTGAACTGATCTTTTGATGGAATTATAGCTGGAGATGTTTCCTAATGAGGGGGCGGAGCCTCACCTGCAGCAACCACTCTGGCATCAGTGTGAGCTTTGTGTCGGAGTTCAGCTCGTTCGTCAGCGCTCTGAAACCACCTGAGGGTGTGAACTGAAGAAGACAATGAAATATTCATCACTTTCATCATCATCATCACCACTATAATCTCTAACATAATCTTGATTGTCACCGTGGTCACCTTCATCATCATCATAATCTTTATAATCATCGTCATCTTCATCATCTCATCTTAAAAGAAGATAGCTACAACGTTTTGTCGTTTCTCATGTCAGTAAGTCATGACTGATGACTGACAGTTTTTCTGAAATAACACATCTACACAACATCTAGAGGAATGGAGAATAAAAGTATTTTACTGAAAATTAAGCATACAAATAACTGTTTTCATCAATTTTGATGGGTCCAAATTATATGAATACTGTATTTACATCTGATTACCATGCAAACGTCTACACTGATGGATTCTGGAGGTGGGAATAGCTCAGGAGTTCTGGTTGATTTCTTTGGGAAGAAACGGCATCTTCTTTGCCTTACATTTCTCAAAATAAAATTAAAATTAACCCCTTTAAAAATTATTTTTAAACACCATTTTAAAATTTTTAGGTTTAGAACTCAGCATGTTTAATATACTTTATTATTTTTTTACATCTGTTATAATCATCCTTTCAACCGGCATGCCCCAAACTTCAGCTCTCATAATGAGGATAAAAGATGATGATGTTGTCAGGTGAGTAATGGTGGTTTGGCCCAAAAATCAGCATCCATGAAAGTCTGAGGACCAGAAATGTTCAGAGGATTTCTAGAAAATCAAACAGTTTAAAAACAAAGTTCCTCAAAGAAAAAAATGAAGGATTTCCATATTTCTCCTACAGTCAGAATATCATTAAACCAGTCTGGAGGAAGAGGAAGAAAGACTAAAGACCAAAGACTTAAGAAATATGGATGTAGTATCTAGTTACGTCTGAATTGGGGAAAGTGAAGCCAGGTGGGCTTTCCCACCGTCGCCATCTTGCCGTGTCATGTGTGTCGTAACTTCCAGAAAATACTGAAATGGGCAAAGAGCGGCCTCAGGCCAAATGATTGACAGCCAACGTACTCTGGGCTATAAGCAAACAGAGCTAACTCGAAACTAACGGGAGCTAACGAAGATTAGCCTCCTAAGCTAATCTTAAAGGTAAGACACGCTTAGACTTGCTATTAGCTAACTAAAAACCACCGTTGTGCTACTCTGCTTAAGACTGAGACCCTACTGAGAGTAAACAAGGAGCCAACTGTCAGCCACTGGCCAGCAGGCCAGCATCCAGTCTGCCACATATCAAAAGGACCCACCCCTAATTATGTGTAATTTCAAGGTTAAAGAACATCTAAACAGATGAGTTAAAAAAAAATCACCACCTGCACAGCTGACATGAAGGTAAACTTCACCTATTAAACCTAAAATAATTTTTTGAACCAGGCTGTAAACATGTTTATTTCTGCTGTGAAGTTTGCCTTTTTAAAGGTAGAGTCCAAAAATAAACGTTAGACTTGTGCAAGTGAAATCTGTCTCTTACTGTGCCTTTGGGCCTTTGATTGCATGCAGTGATGAGTTTGAATGCAACTCCCTCTCCCCCTGCCTGTAATTTGTTCTTTCGCTTTTTTATGGTCTGGTCGGGACGTTTCTGGGTGGAGATTTCTATTTATATCGGCAGCCAATGACAGAGCTAAGGGCATGACGCTGTGTGGAAATAAGCTCATGATTGGAGCAGACGCCAGACAGTTGAACTCTCGAAGGAAAAAAAAAAAAAACAAACGGCGGATGCACCGAAGAAAAGGTAAGAGCTTTAGATAGTGCACGTTGGAAAACCAGAGTTAATATTGTTTTGGCTTTTACCCGCTTCTGAGCTCTGAAGGAGTTGTTGAAGCTGAATAGGCTGAAAAACGAGGCGGCCATTAGCCTGAGAGGGAGTAGCCTGGTACACCAGCCTGACCAACGCCATGTATGAGATACACGGCAAGTCTGTCTGGGCTCCCTCCATTGGGAAATGATTTCCACTCCGGTAAAAAATTGACCGGACCAATCACAGCGCAGCAGTAGAATTATTAAATGGAACGTAAAACTCCTCCGACGTCTCCACCGCTGTTTCTGCTCTGTTTTGGTGCTTAACTAACAGCTTCCGGGTCATAGTCACATGACGTGCGACACAAACGCTTTCTCATATTAGTAGTTCAGCAATAAACAATGCTGACATGTAACAGAGTATTTATGATAATAAAACCAAACATTCTATGTTAATATACACAAGAAAACTAAAAAAAAAAAAAAAAAAAAAAAAAAAAAAAAAAAAAAAAAAAAAAAAAAAAAAAAAAAAAAAAAAAAAAAAAAAAAACAAAATTAAATAGAGAGGGGAAAACAACGTGTAAACGCTGACTTCCGGCGTCGCCATAGCAACAGAGTGCCGAGCTACGCCAGCTACAGTCACCTCTGATTGGTTCTCTCCGGTTCACTTTCCTCCTGTTAGTCCCGCCTCTCGTCTCGCATTGGACATCAGTCTCCAACGGAGGGAATCCAGACTGACCTGCCGTGTATCTCATACATGGCGTTAGTCAGGCTGGTGTACCAGGCTAGAGAGGGAGGGGCACTCAGTTTGAATACTGTTGTTTGCGAACAGAATCAGTGGGGGGACCTCGGACTCTACCTTTAACATGGGAAACTATGGAGATTTGCTCTGTGTTGGAGCCCATAGCAGATCAAGAAAGAATTACAATTATCAAACTAAACCTCCGGGCTTTACTTTCCAGTGGAGTTTGCCCCTTGCTAAAGATCCATTGATGCTACTGGCTAAATACAGATATGCATCTGTACAGAGCTTCCCATCTGTCTACCGTCCTTCATGTGCATAATTTCTATTTAATTACTGCCCATCTACCAACCTGCCTCTTTTTATGTCTCTATCTGAGAATGTACATTGTCATGGTCTCCTTCATTGCTGTTGAAACTGATGTCAGAACTTGCAGGTGAACTCTGCACTGCTCTCTAGCGGATGATTGTCTAATAACCATGACAACATTAATGATGCCTGGAAGAAGCCAGTGACATTTGACATCCTTTACCATAGAACTGCCCGTTTATGCATGTAAAGGGAGGCAAAAATTTGCCTTTGATTTAACTTTTATTTGACCAGGAAAAGGTCCCATTAAGATTAAAAAAAAAAAAAAAAAATAGAATGGAAGACTTGCCTGTTAAGCTTGCACCTCTGGTTTTGCCATCTCTGAAATTGCTAAAAAAAAAAAATCAAAAAAAAAAAAATCTATTTTTCTTGGGAGTCCTGGCAATGCCCTGGGGGTGCATCTCCGCTGGAAATGTTTCATCAGCTTTAAACAAACGTTTGTCTACTTTCAAGGATCATGGGTTTTGTTTTGAGTGGTGTGAATGCGCAGTCGGACTCTGGTGTGAACCAAAGAAGCAAATTCTGTATGCTTAAAAACCGGGATCTCGGTGCACTTGCAGTGTGAAACGGACCATCCAGTGAACCACAGGAAGGAAGTGACATAGAGCAACATGGTTGATAAAAGGTAAATGGACTGTACTTATACAGCTCTTTTCCAGTCATACTAACCGCTTTACACTACATATCACATTCACCCAGTCGCACACACAATCACACACATTCATGTCCCGATGAGCACATCGGGAGGCAACTTTGGGTTCAGTGTCTTGCCCAAGGACACTTCGGCATGTAGTCTGGGGAAGCCTGGAATCGATCCCTCAACCCTCCGGTTGAAAGACGACTGCTCTTCCACCTGAGCTACAGCCGCTACAGCCAAGCTACTTCACCTCCTCTCGTGCTGCTCATACTGGATAGATTCTGGGGAAAAACCTTATTAGCTTTGAACATCAATATCTTCAGACTGAATAAACTTGGTGTCGCTCCATAGTTGTGGTGAATGAGGTGGTTACAGTGAAAGGATATCCACTTTTGGTCCTAGCCAATGAGTAAGCTAGATTTTTTTGTTCCTCTTAGTCAATGGTCATTTCACGAATATCACCCCAACAACGAGTGCCCATAACTGTGTGGCGTTGTCCAGGCGGTGTGGTCTGCTTAAAGGAGCTAGGGGCAGGAATTGTTAAAGAATACACATACAGGCTGAGACCTTACAGAGAGCAAACAAGGAGCTAACTAGCAGCCACCGGCCAGCAGGCCAGCATCCGGTCTGCCGCCTGTCAATCAAAAGGACACTTAGGCCCAATCCCTAACCCGCCCCTAAGCACTACCCCTCCGTTTGCGCGTTCCCGCGGAGGCTCCGCCATATTAAGGGCCGTCCCAAACCGCGTAGGGTGGAGGGAGAGTGGACTGTTCAGCCCTTAATCAGCGAGTCTGCATCAGTGGGGACTCGCCAGAATTTTGCAGCAGGTGCAACGGCTAAATGGAGGAGGAAACAGTCATGTTCCACACATGAGTTCCGCATGTGTCATGCATGTTTGTCAATACTGACAAAAAAACATGAATGAAGTTATTTTATGGGGTAAAAAAAAAACGATGACAGGTGCACAGGTATCCTTCAAACCACTGGCGCTCATGGAAGGGAATGTTTGAGCAGGAAAAGAGGATTATAAACCTCCTATTGGCATAATGATGATAATAATAATAATGACAATGATAAATGATAATTTGTAGTAATAATAATAATTTTATCATTTATTTAATTGTTTAGGATCATGATTATTATTATTTATTTAAAATAAAACATTATTCTTCACATATGAGTGTAATAGTTCCACAGTATTTCCACACAGATTTATTTGACAGGGGGGTGTTTGTGTTGCCAGGCAATGACTGCTTTCCTTTTCCAGTCGGGGAAAGAGGGCGTCTCGTTCTCATTAACACCCTCCACCTGCAATCAAGGCGCCCTCTACAGCTGCTAGTGTGACGTCATTGGGAGTGACACTCGATAGTTAAGGGGTAGTGTGTAGGGGGCGGATTGGGATTGGGCCTTAAAGTGGAAATGCAACAGTCAACTAACCAAACTTTACTTAATAGACTGAGTCCTGGTCTTATCAATAATTATATACCAAACATAAAAAATATAAGCATATAAAAGAAAAACGTAGCAAATTTTGATGTTTTTAGGACAAGAGCGCCGCCATCTTGCAGTACTCTAAGATCTGACGTCACCGAGTTGGTTTGCGCTCGGACTCCACATTAAATCAACAGGAATGACCAGCTACGCTGCACTATGATTAAAGGCAGGGTGGATGATGTTTTCCAGGAGCATTTTTTACTATATTGCATAAAGTATTCTTCACTCCCCAATTGCAGCCAATTAATTAAATGTTCTGACACAGAAATTAAAAAAAAAAAAAAAAAAAAAATCACCTGTGGAACGTACAGCACTGGAAAAACTCCATCCAATGAAATTCATTTCATTGGATGGATTGGATCCAATGAAATTCATTTCATTGGATGGAGTTTTGAACGGCCCGTGCTGATTGAATAAATGATTTTTATGTCCATCAAACTGGACTGCTCTCTGTCGCACACCAACCGTCCTCACGCGCGTGCGCGCGCTTGTAACTCGCCGTGAGCATCTCAGTGCAGACGAACCGAGACCAACATGGCTGCTCGCTGCTCTCATCTATGCCGCTGTTTGCTCTTGAAAAGAAAAAACTGATGTGGATCAAGTCATGGAGGTGTTGGCGTTTGCATTGAGGATGTTTTACGCCGCAGAGAAGTTGGAGGTGAGATAATTATCACTTTTAGGAACCTGGCCCCTCTGCTGTTTACTTGGAAGCTAACAAGCTAGCAACTCGGCCGATAAGAGCGCACGCCACGCCTCCTGTGCCCTGGAGGCGTGGTTTCAGGGGGTGTATATTTTTTCAAATGTAGCTTGTTTGAACTGTTTTTCAAAGGTCCCCTACCCTGCCTTTAACAAGCTGGAACACATTTTAAAAGAGTAATATGATGGAAAGCAAAGCTGGGAGGCCAGTCCAGCATCCAGATCCTGTTGCAGATGCTTTCCAGCCATTACACCGTGTGACTGAGGAGGGAAGCCGGTGTTGGTGTCAGGTGGGGCGGCTTGGCAGCACCTGTAGGAGTGGCTGCGGTTTCGGCGATGATGGAGGCTGTCTGCTGTCAGGAGGTCCACATGGACCTGATCATGTGTGGAGGATTTTGTGTAACAATTTGGATTACACGTATGGATTATTGTACCGGGAGGTGGACGTTTTGGAGGCGGTGCTGTCCCTGAAGGAGATCCGAGTGGAGACACCGGCACGTCTGGTAACCAGCAGGTCGGCTAACTAAGCCAACGGTAGGCTAACTAAGCTAACGGTAGTAACCGGTGGTTTAATTTAAAATAAACTAATGCTATAGCGAGACAGGGATACGATGGGAAAGATGCAAAGCTCCAGGCTGCAGAATGATGGGAAGCGGGCGGTGTTTGGTAGAACCGGACCCCGCCGTGGAGAACTGGGAGTCCCGTTAGAAAGTTTTTATGACGGTTATTTCAAATCAACCTGCTGCAGAGCTCTTCTGCTCATCATCAGGCTGTGGGGAGGATTCATGAGTGTTGCTGTTTGACGTGTGTTTAATAAGCGGCTCAGAGAGGATCAGAGGCGGAGAGCTACGTACTGATGTCACAGACTGATGCTGCAGACCCGCCGGTGAGTGGAGCTCAGCATGTAGACGGGGATATTAAAACACTCAGAGCAGCTTCAGGCCTTCGTCTGTGAACCTCTGGCTTACCAGACTCCAAGTCTCCCTGATCATTTTCCTAATTTTCTCTAGAAAATTCTCAACTCATGATCTCAAGTCGCCAGCAGCAGCAGGACCGGTTTCTGGTTCGTCTCCAGCCTAAACTTTGGAAAACTTGCTTTTAGACCAGGAGGATACAGCAGTGGTTCCCCTTTTGTCTGTTCTTCTCCTTTGGATCACCAGTCTCCGTCATTCAGCTGTTATCTTTATAAAGGTTAGAGGGCACTAACGGGGGGCATCTGGGGACTGGAAATAAAAAAGAAAGATGGAGAAAAACGACTTTGGTGAAAAAGGTAAATAATCGGGTGGGGCAGGGGGAGGAAAAAAAAAATGAGTATAGACTCAAAGGATAAAAAACAGGGGGAAGAAAGGAGGGAAAGGGGGGGGGGAGAAAAAAAAAAAAGGGGAAAAACGGAAAATCGAATTTGCTTTGGGAGGCAAAATAACTATATATAATAATATATATAATTCAAGGTCCGTCTCTCCTTTAAAAAAAGGAGGGAAAATAGAAAAAAGTATAAACTATAACTAAATAAAACGGGGGGGGAGAGAAAGGGGAGGGGAAGGAAGAGGGGGCGAACAAGGGAAGAAGCACCCAAAAAACTTTTCTTATCCCTTCCGGAAGTCGGTGATTTAGGAAAGTTTAATGGTTTTCGTAATCTCGACCGGGCTTCGGTACCCGACTCCAAATGAACCCAATGGCTAAAGACATTGTGGACCGGACCAGAGGACTCTCATTCAGGACCGCAGCACTAACCAACCCGGTGACGTCAGAGCTTAGAGAACTGCAAGATGGCGGCGCTCTTGTCCTAAAAACATAAAACGTCACTACGTTTTTCTTATAGGTCTCTTATTTTCACGTTTGGTATATAATTACTGATAAAACCAGGACTCAATCTAGTAAATAAAATTATGTTGGTTGACCGTTTCATTTCCACTTTAATTATGTGTAATTTCAAGATTAAATAACATCTAAATGGATGAGTTATAACCCCCCCGTTGACATGAAGGTAAATTTGATCTATTAAACCTAAGATGATTTTGTGAACCAGGCTGTGAACATGTTTGTTTCTTCTGTGAAGTTGGGGGGGGGGTCTGCTTCCAGTCCTGACCAGAAACAAGCATGACCCCATACTGCTGGACACCTGAAGATGTGTTTGCAGGGAGAATGGGACAAAGTAACACCAAGAAGTCTTCCTCACCAGGTGTTCTCAATGTTGGAGCGTCCTGGAAAAGTTGAGGGAAATAATGGGAACGTAACAGAGTTGGAAACGCTTTCATCTACCAAATTTTTTTTCCGTAATGTTTTGGTCTGAGAGGGAAAAATGGAGGAAGATGAACAGATAAATGATCACTTAATTTACAGACTCAACTTTTAGTTATGTTGGACATTGAACGCATCCTGAACCTCATGGTGACCTCACTGATCGCATGTCACTGCTTGGTGTGTGATGTCACACGGCTTCTCACCTCGGTTCAGCTGACCAAACTCGCTGTGAAATGCTCCCAGCAGCTTTCCGTACCCTGGTGCATCATGGGAGGTGATGGCGGCCTGGAAGTCTTTACCCCAAACTGCCGGACCACCGGGACGCATCTGGTATGAGACCAGCTCAAACACACCTGAAAGACAGTCGGCTGCGGTCAGACCCCACAGTTGCTTAGCTGCGCCTCACTGTCGGGGGGGCGGGGCTTACCGCCATCCTGCGGTGGTCTCAGCAGGCGGCTCCAGGGAACCAGGTACGTCACCTCGTTGTCCTGCGACGTCAGCATCGGGATGGCCTTAGAGATGTACTCTGAGATCCAGGAGGGGTCCTGAGACAGAGCTGCCCGGATGGCTGCCCGCTGGGAATAACTGTCTGTGAGGGAGGAGGGAGACGAGGTCACAAACTCATCCCTTGAGGACGAGGAGAGATTCTGACAGAAGAGGGTCCTCACCGTACTTCCATATATGGAAAACTTTGTTCAGGCCTCCATACTCAACGCTCCAGTAGCCAACCAGCTCAGAGTGCGCCGTGCGCAGGTGGATCTTCTCATTGGTCAGTTTGAGGAAGGCGGCGTTCTGGTCCGGGCGGATGCAGTAGGTCCGGAACTCGTAGAAGGTTTTGTGTTCCTGCTGAGGCCCGGTGGAGAAGCACACACGAGGCTGAAGAGACATGAGAGAGAAAGGAGGTCTCACTCTGACAGAAAAACTTAAGAGCAGCTGCTCAGAATACAGTCATCCAATGGAACCAGAAAGAGCTGGGTCCATGTTTGAAAGGAGGTCTTCCGCTAAAACTGTTTAAGACACAAACAAACAGAACCAGATAAATTATTATCTAATGGTAAAGATAGTGAGCGGTCTTTTCTTTTCATAATTTAAACATTTATGACATAATTTCTGTATCAGTATGTCATCAGACAGCGCTGTTGTGCAGGACTGTCCAGCTGATATGCAACTTGAAACGCTGCATGGATGAGATGTCACAGCAAGATTTATACCTTTAAAGTTAATTTCACAAATGGGATATTTCTTTATAACATTAGCAACAGAAAATTTTAGAAAGACAAGTAAAGTCCTTATACATGTGTGACATCATTGCTCCATAAATGTATGATGAGATCTACTGTTTCCAGAGAAGCTCGTTAGAGCAAACTATCAAATTTGATACGTTTTAGATGAAGTTTATTTTTTTTTTTAAATCCATGAAACTCATTGGGTGGGCTAAAACCGGCATCCAGTCTGCCGGCTGTCAATCAAAATGACACGCCCTAATTATGTGTAAATTCAAGATTAAATGACATCTATACGGGTGAGTTATAAAAAAATTCTCCTCCTCACAGCTGACATGAAGGTAACCCCCCTCCGGCAGAAACATAGCCTATTCATTTTGCAACTTGAGCCAGAGTAATAAAGACACACTCGGTGGAGATCCTGGCTTCTACCGTAGGTAAATGTTCAGCTTCTTCAGTAATTTATCATCTCACACAAATACAAAATAATAAAGCTCACGTCACGTGTCTACTTAAAACTGAAGAGTAACCGCTCCCATTTTAGATCCTGTGCTTTTTATTTATCCATCTAACTAATCATTATAATAAAGCTATCACGTACCTACATTTCTGCTCTTTATCATTTTTTCAGTATTCCGTTCACAGTTAACTCTGCCTGTTTCTCTGAGCTAGTTGCCTTGAAAGATTTTATTCGGCATTTAATCTGATCTGAGTTTGTCATCATAAGTTAACCCCGAGTTTCTTTTTAGAGTCAGTTAGTTGAACCTCCTTTCTGGTATGAGCCCCAGGATCAAAGCTAAGAGAGATGAGAACAAACTGAGAGAGAACAAAGATGAAGGTGGAAATGATGACATCTCTGGTTAATGGCCGTGTCATCATAACTTTTTAAATTGGTTTTATGCCATTCTCACGTTGCAGGAGACACAAGATTGACCACAAGGCCCAGTGTGTTTATCATTTTTAATAAATCTTCATTTAAAGGCAAATGCCACCTCTGGGTGAAATTGAGCCTCCCCCCGCAGTCCCCTGAGTTGGACATGCTTTTAACCCTGGAATAACAAATCTCAAGTCTTTACTGATACTGTATAACCGAGGTCATGTGAATGTTTTTGAAGAATCAAGATTTTCTTGTCAATGAGAATAAGCATTAGTCAGAGGCTGAAGAAGATCAGGAAAGCTAAAGTTGAAACAAATTCAAATCAATTAGCACACACATACTTGAAGACAATACAAGAGTTTGCAATATCCATAGAATATACAGTACTATAAAGCACTGTACATTAGATTGGTAGACGCAGGGGCCTCTAAATGGCTGATATCCCCACTGGCTCCAACCTGAACCAGTTTTAAATATTCTCACAGAAAATATTATTATCCGAAACATAAGCTACCACATAACCAGGCCACCAGCTCCTTCTCTGCAGCTTGCCTCCCGTTTGTGTCCGTCTCCAAGTTGCCGGTAGGGGGATAAGCAGCAGGAAAGCGGTGGGGTGCGCTCTGACTCGAGGAGAAAGATGCAACAGCCAGGGGCGGAGCTAGACATTGTCATCATCAGGGGCCTATGCTGCGTTCCATTTGAACTCGGAAGTCGGAAATTCCCAGTTCCGAGTAGGAAGTTTCAACTGGAACGCCCCCCTGAAGTCGGATTTCCCACTCGGAAAGTCGGACAACTCTCGCAGCTCCGAGTTCAGATTTAAAGATGGCCGCGCCCTGTGTTAGCAGTTTTAGAAGCTTCTGTAATGTTACATTTATTTACACTTCGTACTAATATTTTGTTGCATAAATCAGTCGTACACGTAGTATTGGTTTATATAGATGTAGGGGGAAGCTGCTGTAGTATAATTCACATTTTTCATGTCGTATATGTGAACTACAACACCAGCTGTGCCAACAACGGCTAATAGCAATAGCCTTAGCAAACACGTTGTTTTGCTAGGTTGCTAACTGGTTTTCCGACCAGTGAGCTGGAACGCAAGTTGGTCGGGTGTGACGTCACCCCCCAGTTCCCACTTCCCAGTTCCGATGAAAATGGAACGCAGCATAAGACCACAAAAATATTAATCGTTACAAGGGTGATCCAGTACACCCAAAACGTAATAAAGAATTTAATCTACTGGTGTGGTTCCAAAAATTATTCGATATTTGCCTTTATCTATCTAACGTTTAACACGTCCTGCCCATGTTCTTTAATAATCATAACACTACATTGTATTTTCATTTTATTGTATTAATAGATAACCATTAAAGTTAAAACTCAGTCTTGGTGTCACACATCTTACTCATAGAACAATACCAATACATAGCTTAGGAGCAAACAAGGACTCACTGAGCAGAATTCACAGAACCAGTTCTAAACCAGAACTCATTCAGAACAGAATTTACAAAACCAGGACTAAACCAGGACTCAGTCAGGGATATATTCATAAATTTAACCAAAAATATATTAAAAAAAAAAAAAAACTGTTTTTAAAAATGCTACCTCACCCAAAGTAAATATGTCCTGAAATATAATCCCTTCTTCTTATTCTTTTTTAAACCTGGTTCTTGTTCCACATCTGTGTTGCTCTCATTCTTGCTTGTATCTTCTCCTCTTTGTACAAACACACAAAGATCAACCAGAGTCACAAAAATATTATTGTGAAAGTTGACACACCACTATATTCCACACAATTATAAGGTTATTTGTACCTTTGTTTTGGAGTTAAAACAGGTAAAGGGCCTTATCTGCATATAGTGGTGGGTTGAAACCACAATATCACCAGGTAAGGTGTTTTTGCTGTTGCTATTGGTCCAACATTAAACATGACATCATTTAATCTAAACTTCAAAAGAAAGTACACAAACTAGGGTACGTGTGTTCTAAAATGCTCATGCTGGCATTTTTCTCTCCTTCTAACATCTCTCTCTTTTTGTCCTTCATTCATACATCAACCAGAGAAAAGTATTATTATCCAAAGATTTATGACATATATCATTGAGAAATTGACTTTAGTTGTTTTCTCTCACCTGTGCTGTTCTCTCTCTCTCTCTCTCTTTTTTTTTTTAAAAGGACCTGATGTCCACAGTTGGCAAATCACTAAAAATAGTATATATAGCCTAATGTATACGTTTATATGTATTCCAAAGTTATTTCAAATTTATTAATAATTGAAGGAAATTTATCTGGCTTAGCCCATTACTGTACTTGTTTCATAAACCAATGCTAAACACAGCATATTACTATTTTAATAATTACTTTCACTTATCCTGTTGAAACGATCGCATCTGTGCTCATAGCATAGACTGTATATAATTACTGGACGGAGCTTCTGGTCTCTTCTGAATAGAGAAATGTGAAGCCAGGTGGGCGTGTCTTACCGTCGCCATCTTGCCGTGTCACGTACGTCGTCACTCCAGGAAAATCCTAAAATGGGCACAGCGCAGCCGCGGGGCAAATGATTGACAGCTGACGTACTGTGGGCTAAACGCTAACTGAGCTAACACGAAACTAAGAGGAGCTAACAAAGATAAGCCCCCTAAGCGGCATGGTTAAGGTAAGACATGCTTAGACTTGCAATTCGCTGACTAAACACTGCCGTTGTGCGACTCTGTAACAAACTGAGACCTTATTAAGAGCAAAGAAGGAGCTAACTAGGAGCCTCCGGTCGGCAGGCGGAGCTTCCGGTCTGCCGCATGTCAATCATAAGGACACGCCCTTAATTATGTGTAATTTGAAGAATAAATAACATCTAAACGAATGAGTTATAAAAAAATTCCCCCCCCTCACAGTTGACATGAAGGTAAACTTGACCTAATAAACCTAAAATGATTTTTTGAACCAGGCTGTAAACCTGTTTATTTCTGCTGTGAAGTTGGCGTTTTTAACATGGGAGTCTATGGGGATTTGCTCGCTCTTGGAGCCAGCCCCTAGCGGATGAAGGGAGGATTACACTATTTACAACAAGGAAGAGAGCTTCACTGTTCTGAGGCGGAGTTTGCCCCTTGGCTCATAGTGACATAATGCCATCGGACTGTTATAAAGTTACAAGGGAAAAGTAACGGACACACCATCGTCATTCATGACAGGTTTGTTTACATATAACGCGTGACCGCTACCTACCAGATGGACGTTAGATTAACGTCCTCTGATGCTCTGACTCAATGAGCACGCGGGAGCTGCAGCATGCTGCGCTGCGCCGTGTACTGATGAGCTCCTGAGAGGTAGGCCCAATCTCAAACCGGCCCCTAATCACTACCCCTCCGTTTGCGCGTTCCCGCGGAGGCTGTGCCATATTAAGGGCCGTCCCAAACCGTGTAGGATGGAGGGTGAGTGGACTGTTCAGCCCTCAATCAGCGAGTCTGCATCAGTGCAGACTTGCCTGAATTATGCAGCGGGTGCAACGGCTAAATGGAGGAGGAAACAGTCATGTTCCACACATGAGTTCCGCATGTGTCATGCATGTTTGTCAATAGTGAAAGAAAAAACATGAATGGAATTATTTTATGGAGTAAAAAAAAAAAAAAAAAGCGATGACAGGTGCGCTGTAGGTATCCTTCAAACCACCGGTGCTCATGGAAGGGAATGTTCGAGCTGGAAAAGAGAATTATTAGTTCTCTAATTGGTATAATAATAATAATAATAATAATGATAATGATAATGATAATGATAATGATAATAATAATAATAATAATAATAATAATAATAATAGTAATAATGATAATAATAATAATAATAATAACAATAATAATAATAATAATAATAATAATAATAATAATAATAATAATAATAATGGGATATTAATAATAATGATGACAATGATAAATGATAATTCGTACTAATAATAATAATCATTTATTTAATTGTTTAGGATCATGTTTATTATTATTTATTTAAAATAAGACATTGTTCTTCACAAATGAATGAGAGTTAGTTTTCCACACAGATTTAATTGACACGTTGTGTTGCCACGGCATGACTGCTTTCCTTTTCCAGTGGAGGGAAGAGGGCGTCTCGTTCTCATTAACACCCTCCACCTGCAATCAAGGCGCCCTCTACAGCTGCAAGTGTGACTTCATTGGGAGTGACACTCCATAGTTGAGGGGGTAGTGTGTAGGGGGCGGTTTGGGATTGGGCCCTAAAGTGCCAACACAAGGCGCACGCGGCACACATACGCCACAGGTTTGGACCATACCAAGTTTAGAGAGGGGGGAGCCTCGTAACGACATGCAGCGTCCCCTTTTTATTACGTTTTACACATATTGTAGTTGATGAGAATTATTTAATCAAATCTAGAATAATAAAAAACATAAAAAAGAAACGTCAAAACAGATCCGGGGGCTTTTGAAGAATCATTCCAGGCTTAAGCCCCCTAAGCCGCCCCCGCTCCGCCAATGGCAACAGCAAAAGATGAAAATTTAGTCAATGAAAGTAGAAATGGGAAACTCAAGGCCCTCTCAATATTACTCTAACAGGACGCAAGGAGGTGCAGACATGACACCCCCTTGACACCATAATAATAAAAAAAAAAACATGAAATGCTCCATAAATTGAACATAACTCACAGAGGAAAAGGAGACGAGGGAACAAGGAGCTTAGGAGAGGAGTAGAGGACAGAGAGGACAAGGAGAGGAGAAGAAAGGAGAGGAGAGGAATAAAAGCCTCTCTCAGCTGAATTTTATTCAACTCATCAGAAAATGTTGAAAACCTGGAATGAAGAACTGAACCAGAACTTTTATCAAAACGATCTGCTTTTGTCAAGCAGACATGAATGCTGGAGTGGTTCTAAAGTGACTGGTTAGATTCTGAAGTGGGATCAAGTGGTTCTGATGTGGTCTTAAATACACTGCACGGCCAAAAAAAAAAAGTCGCCAACAAAAAAAAGGTCAAACATGTAACATTTGGTTGGAGCCTTTAGCTTTGATTGCTGCAGCATTCGCTGTGTTTCCAGAAGCTTCTGCAATGTCACCAGATTTATTTGCATCCTGTTGCATCAATTTTTCACCAAGATCTTGATGATGATTGTAGAGTCTGACCACAGCACATCCCAAAGATTCTCAATGGGGTTCAGGTCTGGACTCTGTGGGGGCCAATCCATGTGTGAAAATGATGTCTGATGATCCCTGAACCATCTTTCACAATCTGAGCCCGATAAATTCTGGCACGGTCATCTTGGAATATGGCCGTGCCATCAGGAAAAAAAGGGAAGTAAAAAGGGGGGGGGGAGAAGGTTTATCTAGGAGAGAAGAGGAGAGAGGAGGGGGGGGGGGGGAACAGAGGGTCTGGTTGGGGGGCGGTAAGGGGGGGGGTTCAAAAAAGGCTTCGGTAAGACAATCCGTGGGAGGGAGGGAATCGTAAAAAAGACACATCCATTGATGGAATAACCTGCTCATTCAGTATATTCAGGTATCAGCTGACCTCATTATCTGAGCTCATACTGTTGCTGAACCTGGACCTGAGCAACTGCAGCAACCCCAGATCATCACACTGCCCCCACAGGCTCATACAGTAGCACTAGGCATGATGCTGCATCACTTCATCTGCCTTTCCGGCCACATTTCTTCCTGGAAGACGATGGTCCACTATCCTTCCAGTTTTTCAGAATGCGTTGGACTGTTCTGAACCCAGTTTTAGTAGTTTCTGCATCTCCTTAGATGTTTTCACCTCTTGATGCCAATGATCTGACCCTTCTCAGACAGACTAACATCTTTTCCACGACCACGGATGTGTCTTTCCACATGGTTGTTTAGGAAATGAGAAGCAACTCATTGCACCAGTTGGGGTTAAATAACTTGTTGCCAGCTGAAAGATAATCGCCCATGCAGTAATTATCCAATAGGAGGCTCGTACCTATTTGCTTAGTTAAATCCAGGTGGCGACTTTTTTTTTTTTTTTAGCCATGCAGTGTAGTTCTAAGCGAGCTAAAGTTCAGATGAGAGACTAATGTTCCAAACTGGCTCTGACGATGTTCTAAAGAGGAGCAGTGGGAGGTGGTTCTGATTTCTGTCGCCCCCTGATGGTCTTCGGGGACATTACAGCTGACAGATACGTGACTGGGAGCCATGACCCTCTGCCAGCGTTTGTTGTCAGATGAAATCAGAGTCGGTTCGGCAGCGGAACAGATAGAAACACCCTTTTATCAAAACAATTGATAATTCACCAAACTGTAACTTAAAATTCTTGCATTTTTGCTTTTGCTGTTTAAAACTTCCCCGTTTTTTCATGCATGTTATTCTTTTTAGGTTTGTTTTTAACATTTCTTCTGATCCCTGCTGTAATGCTTGCAATAGACTATTTAATGTTTTTAAAACACTTTAAAAAGTGTTGTCCATAAAATGTGGTGTAGAAATAAACCTGATTTGCATTAAAAGACCCTGAAGTGCTCACACACGTGCAGACTGAAGGCCGTGAGACGTTCAGGGTCCAGGGCTCCTGCGGGGCCCCTCAGCTGCTGGTTAATGTTAAACTTCAGGTTCTGACCTTTAAAACTCTGATCAAAGATCAGCGACACAAACTTAATCCCACAAACACCAAAACAGAACCGAACCGAACTGAAAAGAAAACGAGCTGCAGAGGTGCTCCACACAGAGCTGATGATGAACACGAGTGTGAAGATGAAGATAGGCGTGTCTGCGCGTGTGTTTAGGTCTCAGCGTTAAAATGCAGAAGAAAAGCAGCAAGTTTCTGCAGGTTCGGATGGTTCTGTTCAGTCTGTGGTGGGCTGGTGGTACAGTTCTGATTTTGTTCTATAATTCTTGGGAGACTCACCTGTGCAGCAGCGGGTCTGAGCAGGACCAAAGCGGGTCCGAGAGAGCGGCTCAGCTTCAACATGTTGGCGATGAAGACTTTGAAAGAAACGAAGAACAGCAGATCTGGATATAACAGCAGAGATCCTCTAATGTAAAGACATCCCACTCTGAGATTTAAAACAAAACAAAAAAACAAAACAACCCCAGACAGACTCAGACTCAGACTCAGACCCAGACTCAGCTTTATTAATCCCGTTGGGATGACTTCTTCAAGGAAATTGAGTTCCAGTAGCAAGAAAAGAAATACAAAAATGAGGAAAAAACAAAGAAGAAACAGTTACTCTGAAAAACAACAGTTTAACACAGAGATTCCAAATTATTCATCTCCATTAAATTTTGCACTAGAGTTGTTAATCCAGTTTTTATTCAGTTATTTTTTTAATGGATATGCACATTAATCAATATTTCAGTTTAGATTTTAAATTCAAAAGAGACAGTTAGCAAATGGGCTCATTTTAATCTGTAGTTCTTTGGCAGGTCAACAGAACAACATACATTTCATATTACAAAGTAAACAAAAGCAATATTATCTATCTATCTATCTATCTATCTATCTATCTATCTATCTATCTATCTATCTATCTATCTATCTATCTATCTATCTATCTATCCGAAACGTTTTTGTAGATTGGCTCCTCGATTTTCTGCAGAGTGAGACATCTTCTCGTCGTTTGAAGCTTTCAAACAGCTTTATTTTTATTTATTCATTTATCTATCCATTTATTTAGTACTTGATGTGTCGGATTTTTTTTTTTTTTAAATTTACTGTCAATGTGTACCCGTGCTGTTTTCATAGTTGAATAAATAAAAATATTATTTTTAAAAATTCGGCGGAACGTAAACATACGTCAAGTGTTACGTCATATCCGGTAAGGAAGTTGCATGTGTTCTGTGAGCAAGGAGCGTCTGGTGCGGTCATAGTTCTGACGAAGCTGTGTGTTTTTAGGTGTGATGCTGAAGGCACTGCAGGTGTGTGCCAGCCGCCAGGTGTGGAAGAGCGTCCGTCCTATTGTCCGCAGCGTGTCCTCTGCGGCCGTGAGCGGCGTGGGGGCGCCGCCACGGGGCTCGGAAGCCCCCGGTGGGCCCAGGCTGACCTCGGCCGGAGTCCGGAGTTGCACGGTGGACCCAAACTTGGAGGAACAGTTCGTCTTCCTGGACCTGGACTGTACAGGTGAGACTGTGACGTGATAGTTAAGTATGAGTTCCTCCTTCTGGTGCCACAGATTCTGCTCAGGTAAAAGTAGTATATTTAGTCAATTGTCAGTTTGAATTATAGCACATAACAACCCCAGGCAGTTCCCTAAAGTGCTGTACAATGAAATAAAATAAAAAAATGGACACCGTGAAGTTATATACCACTAGAAAAGCACTCGGAGAGCGCAGACCTCCGCAAAGAAGCTGGACTCCCTTATTTTTGTGTGTCCTGGATCATAGTATCCGGAATTCTGTTTCTGTGGCAAAAATACAACTAGTTACTAACAGTTCTTCACAGACGCACATAGTTCACCATATTCAACTGGCTAGAAGTCTGTCCTAGGCCGTTTCTCAGTCTGCGTACTTGTGCGTACTTGCGGGCTCGTGGACTCGTAAAACATCATCACCCGCGGTCCAAGTCATGTTCCATTAAAAAGTTCGCTTCTCAGCAAGTTCACTATTGAAGCCGAAGGGATAATAAACAACGTAATTTCGGCGCATTCTAAACCGTAAATAACGGGAGGCGCCATTTTTTCGCGTAAACGCGTTGTAATTGAACGCGCGGGGCGTAAATTACGCGCGCTCATGCAAAACCCGCGCGGTGGCGTAAATAACGGAGTGGCGTTTTTGCATATTTTATAATAAGGAGGCTGCCTACTTTGTGCTAGCCAGTAGATGTTAGGGCATTGTACCCTATAGTGCCCTGCGAGGGCAGACACAACAGCAGATCGCTGATCCTTGCTGTAAGCAGGAATACTTGCACTCTGTCATTTGCTCCTGTCTTTTAAGAGCCAGTTTGAGAATGAGGTGAACTAAAAATCAATTCACTCTACCTGTTACTTTTGGACATAAACAGCAGTAATGTTTAAAGACAATTAATTGTCTATTTAAAGAGAAACTTGGCCGTTTTATGTTTGGAAGAGATGCCAACGTTAATCATCTATGGATTGCGGTTCTTATAATGGTCATATTGGCTTATACAATAGCATGCTATTTGGCATAATTTATTTGGAAAGTGGGAGGAAAAGCTTGCACACTTACTCCCAACTGCATTTATTCCGTTTCAATCCCACTGGTCTTCCTGGGTCAAACAATCTTTTTTTTCTCCTGCTTGCACCGGTTGATGTGCGTATAGGCCTAACTAAAGTTGTGAACATAATTTGATAAGCAAAAAAAAATAAAGTCTAATAAGTCTGATAAAAAAAAGTCTAAGAAAAAAACAAAAACAAAAAACTTTAAAGACAGGAGTCGCCATCTGAAGCTGCGTCTCTATCAGATTTCCATTCATTAGGCCTGCTGTCATGGCACTTTTCTTGATAAGTGTCCTACCATTCTCCATTCTCTATTCTTCGTTTTGAAAAGTTCGGTTCAGCAATCACCTCAGGCTTATGTTTAAGCTCCGTTTTCGTAGGAACGAGACCAGGCCGTTGCTAGGCAACAGTGGCGCTACTCGTCAACAGTATTACCAATCAGAGAATTAAAACATTGTCTATTTTACCATCCGTCAAATTGAAGCCTTTCTAGGTAGAAATGTTCAGAACTCTTTTTTTTCTTTTTTGTTTGTTTGTTTTGTTTTTGTGGTGGTGGTGGGAGACAGATTAAAATATAAGGTTGGAATACAATTCCACTTTATAAAGGAAAAGTCAAGATTTGGTGCTTTGGTTTACTCAGGACTGCTCTTTACATTTAAGGTGTTCTGGTGATCTGAGAAAACATTCAATTGCTAGACATGAATATCCTATTAAGAAGGGACTGGAAGGGAACAAGACCAATCAAACACCATTGGCTTGGAAGTAGCACCTGTGTCCAACTGACTAGAGTCTGGACCAGCACTTTACCATTCTGCACCTGCATATTTAATTTTTGCTTGGGTGTTTAGGAGTCACTTTGAGAAAAAAAAAGTACGTCAAAATCATGAAATAAAGTAGTGGCTATTAGGAATGTAGACCTTTTAGGTATAATTGTGTCGGCATTATTTTGCGTCGCCACCGACGAGTGGTTGCTGACATTGCTGTAGGTAAGGGGAACTACGAGTTGATGAACACCTTTCCTGGGACAACTAAGGCGGTCATTTTGGGGTTTGTTTGTTTGTTTGTTTGTTTTTTCTATTTGGACGTGATAATTTAATTAGATTAAACTTGTGTTAGCCTACTGTAAAATCTAGACTTTTCCTTTATAAAGTAGGAATTGTTTCCAACCTTGTATTTTCGTCTCCCACCACCACCAAAAAAAAAAAAAAAAAAAAAAGAAAAAAAAAAGTCTGACATTTCACCTAGAGGCTTATTTGAGGATGGTAAAAAGACATGTTTTATTCTGATTGGTCCTGTTGACGAGAGGATGTGGGGCGGGGCTGTACGACGAAGCCGGATTAACATGCCCGGGTTTTTAGTTCTGGGTTGCTTAACCAGACTTGCGGTCTTGATAAACGGTACTATGAGCTGGTTATCAATCGGTACTCAACCCAGGGTTTTCCAATCTTAATAGTGCGCGCTCAATAAAAGAGGCGGCGTTGGAAGCATTGAAAGAGAATGGAGAAAAGAGAGCGACATATTTCAATGGAGGAGAGAAGATGATACTTAAGAAATATGTAGAATTAGGTCATTTCCTGAATGATAACACGAATTATGATAGGAATGATAATAATGGTCCATTTATGTGAGAACAAGTCGCGAGCAAAAGCAGGAATTAATGCTGGCTGTAATGCGAGAAGTCCGTGCGATTGTAATATGGGAAAATCGGTCTGATCATTTGTGTTTACACTACAGCGTTCCTCAGTATATTTGCTTCTCATACTGTGCATATGGATATTTTAGGCTCATATCGTTGAACGTGTTGTAACCCTTCACATGCCGGATGGGTGGGTGTGCGCTCCATAAATTCATGTTTTCTACATGTGTGACTCTTAATCACATTTTTAGTGCACCGCAGCGCAAGGAATGGGAAAAGTAAAGAAAAATAAAATATATATCCCGGCATTGCGAGTTTATGCTGCCACCTCTTTCATGAATGATGGAATCATTTAATATTTGTGAGCCAAGGGGAGCGGGTTTACATGACATGTTTTTATACGTTTAGTGTCGCAACGGTGTGATAAACTACAGTGAATGAATGAATGAATAAATAAATGAATGAGTTTTCTGAGTGGGACCGTGAGCATAATTACAAAAAAATAGTATTTGCTAATCAGTGTATTTTTTTTTCCTCGAGGTGGGCGTTGGTCTATATAAAATTAATTAATTAGTTAAATTAATAACAGTGTGTGAGAGTCTGTGGTGTTGTCGGTGTCGGTGCGATGCGTTAATTAGTGATGTCGGCTTAAGCTGAAGATGTAACGGAGTCAGCAGAGGAAACTACATCTTTCATATAAAGTGTCATGTGGAAATCAAAAGAGTTGCCCTCTCTGAATTTCTCTCTCTCTAGACCCTCAAATCTGCGCCGGCTCGACGGGATTAAAAATGGGAGTTTTTCAAGGGCGATTGGTAGGGAGGGTGTTATAGTGGAGCTAGTTCTGGTCAGACAGGTTGGCGTTCAGTAAGTTCCGGGGAGATATAACCGTAGAAGTGACAGCGTATGGACGAAACAGGGTTCCTGAAGTTCCGATAAGGAAAACGTGGTGGCAGGCGAATGAATGGAAATCTGATAGGCGGTTAGATGGGACCCGTTAAAGTTTGTTTGTTTTTGTTTTTTTCTGCTTTTTTCAGCTTTTGCTTTTTGTCAAATTGTCAATTTGTTGGCCTTCGCAATCCGGGAAGAGGAGAAAAAAAAGATGTTTGCAGGAAGATAGGGGATTGAACGGAATAAATGAGTTGGGAGTAAGTGTGAAGTTTCCCTCCAAGATGAAATTGCAAATAGATGCTGATTGTTAGCAATGCATTATAAGACGAACATAGATGTTACGTTGGCTCTCCAAAATGAAAGACGAGCGGTCTTTAAATAGACAATTATTGTCTGTTAAATTCTGCTGTTTGATGTCAAAAGTAAGGTAGAGTGAATTGTTTTAGTTCCCCTCTAAACTGGCTTGTAAAGACAGGAGAGAATGACAGAGTGGTTTCTGCTCAGAAGGATCGCGATCTGCTGGTTGTGTCTGCCCGAGGGACTGATAGGGTACAATGCCTACTCTCTGGCTGAGCAAAAGTAGGCAGCCTTTTATAAAATATGCATAAACGCCACTGCCGTTTTTCGCCACGGCGGGTTTGCATGAGCGCGCGTAATTTCGCCACGCGGTTCAGATTGACAACGGTTTCGCGGAAAAATGGCGTCCCGTATTTGGTTTAGAATGCGCCGTGAAATTCGTATGTTTTTGTCCCTTCGGCTTGCAATAGTTCACTGGAAATCCCCGGATGAAAACTTTCTCCGCCCATTTTACCGAGCATGCATCAGAGGAGGCTCGTGCGTACTTGGCCAGATATAAATCCCAGCATGCACCTGCACACGCGCAGCGTTTGACAGCCTCCTCCTCCCTCCTCCGCCCCCAACAGCCAAACCTGAGCGATCATTTCTATTCTTTACTGTTCTAGGGCCCCGTCCCAATACCCGCACTTCCACCCTTGCGCCCCTAGAATGCGCGCTCCCGTTGAGGGGTTGAAGTGCGTCGTGTGTCCCAATTCTCCGGGGCTGCTCAAGGGCGGAAGTCCGTCACGCCCCTTTTGCGCCCTCAATCCACACTTCAGTGAAGTCCGCATCTATGCAGACTTCACCGAAGCATATTGCCCATAATTCATTGCTGCATGTGACGTTTTGAACCATAAAGGCGGAACATGTCCATGTTTGGTGATGAGCTCCTGCCCGTGGTAAAAAAAAAAAAAAAGCCATTTCAGATGTAAAGATTGAAATATTTAATCTTTTGTGCTGTAGGTGAAATAATTACTGTAGTTTGCCATGTTACTTCAAAATATACTTTTAACATTAAAATTCAAAGCATTTGAATAATGAAAGTTATCAGTTTACTGATAAAAGAAGCTAAATTAATTTTTTATTCAAAAACTTTATTTACACAGGTAAGTCCAGTCGAGACGCAGCATCTTTAACAAGGGAGACCTGTTTACCTGACATAGTTTAGTTTAGTTTAGTTTATTATGGATCCCCATTAGTCTTCTTGATCCAGATCAACATAAATTTTGAACATACAATCAACAAAAACACAGGTTAACTAATTTAAAATACAATACTAAGCAAACATTTTGATAGAAAAAAGCAAAAACTAAATAAGTATACAATACCAAAGCATTTATTTACAATTAAATTAAGGATAAAAATAATTAGGCAGCCATATTTCTGTAAGCCTTAAAACTCATGTGATTATTACTGGTCTCAGTTTCCAATGTAACTCAAAGAACTTATACATGTTTTTATGGACATGTGGACATTTATGGAGATTCTATGCTAACGATAACAGTCACAGAGCAACAATTAAATCATTGTTATACATTTGTTTAGAATGTAACAGTTATTTAACCTGTACTGGTGAAATTCTACAGCCACCTTACATAAATTAGTTCAGTAAGTCATTTATTTATTTATTAAACGTGTGTGGATTTCATAACGTCTATTTTACAAGGACAGATTAAATGAACTTTATTCAGTTTATGTTTAAAAAATGACGCCTCTTCACCAGGAACAGAGATGAAGCTGAGTTTGGAAGCAATGACATGAAATGACGCGGTGCAAAATGGAGGAACCATCACTGTCCCAATTCTGCCTTTTTCCCGCACTTGCAACCTGCACACTCCAACCCTTAATGTGCACTTCTGCCAAGTGCGCACTACATACAAGGGTGTAGGGTTTAGGGCGGGTATTGGGACGGGGCCTTGGTCTTTTATCTGCAGCTCTTCCTCCCGCTTTACTCTCACAGCTGTTTTTGATTATATAATTATGTCCAGAGTGTCCGTTTGCGTTAATGTGCTTATGCATTGGAAATAAATATAATTTACACGTTGGGAAAAAAAAAAAACGTCCACTTAGTAGGCTGTAATTGTTTTGGAGCAGTTATTTTAATTGTTTTTGTTTGTTACAGTACCATCTCTACATCTCCACAACAATAAATAACAAACAGCTGTAGAATAATAACATTTTCATGTTGACAGGCGGCCCTGCTCACTTGCTGCTCACAGTTGGTGGTGATGTCACAAGTTTGCATTGTCTCGATCCGTCAAGTAGGCAGAGTCCGTGCTTGTGAACTCCACAAGTGCAGACTTCTAGTATGTACCCACAAGTCTGTACTCACAAGTACACGAGTATGTAGAACGCACACTAGGAATTGAGAAACGGCCCTACAGTCTTCTCTCCTGGTGCTCACAAGTTTTATTTCTGCATCCTGACATCATGTGTTCAGTTCCGCAGCTGGTGCTACGTTGCTGCGTTGGCAGTGTTGTATAAAGTACCCAAAAGCCATACTTGAGTAAAAGTAAAAGTAAAAGTACCTTACTGGAAAATGACTCAAGTAAAAGTCAAAGTTGCCTGCTAGAATATTACTTGAGTAAAAGTAAAAAAATAGCAAGTATTTACTGTACTTAAGTATCAAAAGTAAAAAGTACTGTTAGTAAAACGCAATCAGAAATTTGAGTTTAACATTTTCTTTATTTCTGTTAAATTTAGTTTTTCAGTTTGCGAATTTGCGATAGTCATTTGTGAAGTTTAAAAAAGTTTCAATACCTCCTTACATAAACCCAACCATATAAAAAAATATACACACAGACACATCCTTACAGACCTGCATGCATGCCTGCCAACATTCATACCCACGTACATTCAATATTAAATCCTTCCTAATAAACTCTTGGTGCTCGGAGGTGATGCAAGCAAATGAAGAACTTGATTGGTTGAACTTTAACATGACTGCAGTGCCACAGCACATGAACTGTCCATCCAGTCATTACTGAACCCTGAAAAACTTTTTGTTCAGCCTCAAAAGAAGTTGTTTCTCAAAATGGTGAGAACTCAGTCTCGCTCGTATTGGACTGAAGACCAGACCAGCGATGCTAAACATCCGTTCACCTGCTGCTGAGGCAGGTACAGGTGTGTTTAGCTTCAGAGACGGCTGCACGAGGCTGCTACTAGTCCCACTACAACAAAACAAAGATTTTCATTGGCTATTAAGTTCCTTATTTACGTTATGTATTTTGTAACTTGTAACTAAGATGCTCAGGTAAATGTAATGGAGTAAAAGTATTGATTTTTCAGCGCAAAATGTAGTGAAGTAAAAGTAGAAGATGAAGTGATGGGTTCATGTAAAGTTTAACATTTTTACAGGAAGTCAGAATTCTGAAATGGGACTGAATGTAGAACTGAGTCCAGTAACGGCACCACATGGTGATTCTGACTTCTTATGTTCTGTCCCGGTCCAGATCCAGAGGAAGACCCCCATCAGAAGGAAGAGGAGCTTCTTCGTCAGCTCAGTGTCTCCTTGGCTCCTTCCCAGTCCGATCCTGGATCTGGTCTTTCTGGTCAGGCCTCTCCTCAGAAACAGTTGAGGTCTCTGGAGCGGCAGCTGGAGGTGTTGAGGGCCGGGGCCCTGCAGGAGGCGGAGCCAAACTCTCTGATCCAGTTCCAGGATGTGGACTTCCCGCTGGACGAGAGCGCTGCGGCTGTGAAGAGGAAGAAGAAGAAGAAGGGTGAGCAGAGAGGTGAACACCGGATCTTCGGGACCCCGGACGTGGACGAGCCGGTGAGCGACACCTGCTGTTCGGGCTGCGGCGCCGTGCTCCACTGCACCGATGCCGTCGTGCCCGGTTACCTGCCCAGTGAGAAGTTCAAGGTGCTGCAGGGGGAGGGGCGACTGGGCGGAGCCACCTGCCAGCGCTGCCACCTGCTCACCCACCACCACAAGGCCCTGAACCTGCAGCTGTCCAGAGACCAGTACCGGGACGTGGTGCGGCAGGTCCGGCCCCAGAAGGCCCTGGTGTTGCTCATTGTGGACCTGCTGGATCTACCTGACTCCATCGTTCCCGACTTGCCCGACCTGGTGGGGACCAATAAACACATTGTCGTCCTCGGTAACAAGGTGGACCTGCTGCCTGGCGACTCGCCCAACTACCTGCATCGGATCAAGCGGCAGCTCAGCCAGTACTGCCAGGACGCTGGATTTGGCCCTCAGGTGACTGACATTCACCTGATCAGCGCCAAGACCGGGTTCGGCATCGAGACGCTGATCTCAAGCCTGCAGCGATCCTGGAAGTACAAAGGTGACGTGTACTTGGTGGGAAGCGCCAACGCGGGGAAGTCCACGCTCTTCAACACACTGCTGGAGTCTGATTACTGCAAGTCCAGAGCCACCGACGCCATCCAGAAGGCCACCATCTCCCCGTGGCCGGGTCAGTACCAGAATCCACTCACTTCACTTTCAATTAACCCACAGCAGCAGGGAAGACGGTTTCTGGACCACATGGTTCTGCTGTTAGATCCAGGACCTTGTCACTGGGCCAAACACCTCTGAACATGTTCAGGTGCATTTCAGAAGGTTTGATCCTCAGCAGGTCCACACACGTTGCAGATGGTTTGATCCAGAACAGATAAGAACACATCTAGGAACGTTTCAGACCATCTGATCCAGAACAGGTTCAGCAGAGTTCTAGAAGGTTTAAACGGGTTGAATCACGTTTAGGAACATTTCAGACAGTTTGATCCAGAGGAGGTTCGGTAATGTTTCAGATTGTTTGATCCAAAACAAGTCCGACAAATCGGAACGCGTTCATGAACGTTTCAAATAGAGATGCAGCGATCCGATACCTGGATATCAGTTCCGATACCGACAAATTAGCTGGATCAGGTACTGGAAGAATGTTGCCGATCCAGCATTCTGATCCAGTCATTTCTGTTTCTATTAATATTATAATAAATGTACACTTTGTTAATAAATAAAATTAAGTACATTTATATCTGTGTTAATTTGTTGCCCTTTTTTTAAACAAGGTTAAATGTTTATGTCAAGCTTGATGCCTTCACTCACATGGCAAAGTATATGGTTCATTTAACAGTAGTATCGGATCGGTATTGGGTATCTGCCGGTATGCTAGGTATCGGAATCGGATTAGATCAGAAAAAACTGGATCGGTGCATCTCTACTTTCAAACACAGCACAGGTCAGAACACATTCAGGAACGTTTTACATGGTTTGATCCAGAGGAGGTTCAGCTATGTTCCAGAAAGTTTGATCGAGAACAGGTTGAATCACATTTAGGATCGTTTCAGACCATTTTACAGAATCATGCCTGCTTTTTGCTCAGAAGTTGCAGAATATGGGTTGAATCCCAATTCCTGTCTTAACCCTCAATCTCAAACATGCGCACTCCCCGCGAAGTGCAAGTGATGTCCCGATTCTTAGAAAGTTAAGTTGAGGGGCAAGTTTGAGGGCTGAATCGCCCTCAATACTGAGATTCTCCGACACCACCCTTGTGAGTAACGGCCACCCAGGATGCAAGCGGCAAAGAAGGCGAGCTACAAATCTTAAGTTTTTTCTTTGTTTATGGAGGTATAAATATCACGAAAACCATTGTTTTATCTTAGTTTAGGCCCATGTTATGGATTAGTTACCTCATTGTTGCATAATATTTATTTTTATTTTACGATCTTTTGTCAATAGCGGCCGGTGCATCCGCTTTGGCGTATGCTGCCCCCCACAGTTTACAGACGTATCTGCATTTAAGGCTGTCCCATTTCCAAGTCACAAAATAGCCCTTAACACTTGGTTTAGAGGGCGACGAATATTGAGGGTTAAGATAGGAATTGGAATTGGCCCTTTGTGTAACATTGGTTCATCCTCAGCGGTTCTGAACAGAACTGTGTCATCGTATGACAGTTTCTTCCCACTGTGATGCGTTTAGGGACCACTCTGAACCTGCTGAAGTTCCCCATCATCAACCCGACTCCGTACCGGATGTTCCGCCGACAGGAACGTCTGAACAAGGCATCGCAGCAGACTGAGGAGGAGCTTTCGCAGGAGGAGCGCCGGAGGCTGCAGAACCTCAGTCGCCATGGATACTTAGTGGGTAAGATGGGAGGAAGAGAGGGACACAGATGGGGGTGGAGTCAGGGATGACACTGATCACCTGTTCACCTGCTCAGGCCGTGTTGGCCGGACGTTCCGACCCGACACACCCAGGAGTGACGAGATCCAGTTTGATCCTGACAGTTTGGCGCTCGGAGAAGACGAGGATGGACAGGAGACGACGGCAGGTGAGGCAGCTGATTGGATCGATGAGCTGTGATGTCACAGACTCAGGTTTTAGTTTCCTGGTTTGCAGTCTCCTCAGGTGGGTCTGGTCTGAACGGGTTCTGGAAGGTTGAGAGAACGTCTCCATTTTCTGCCGTCACAGGTTCAGAGTGAATCTCTGAGAGAGACGGGTCGGTTCTGATCACTTCTACGACCTCAGTCACAGAATTTTCTCTGTAGTCCCGCCCCCCGCCTCACACGCAGGTAGTACCAGCTCACATCTGGGTTTCTGGTACCAGAGAAACAGAACTGGTGAAGTCAGACTCAGGACCAGAAGTGTTTGGGTCACAGGGGGATGTGTTAGAGCAGGTGCCAGTCCAGAAAGACCTGGTTTGTAAGAACTGTGAGGAAAACCAGGACCTGCATTTGGACTTGGTTGCATTTGTAAAATATGGATTAGTGGTTCTGTTTAGGATGGGAACACTATGGACACGTTCCGGTCAGAGAATCCTTTATCAGCTTTATTATCAAGGTCATCGATGCAGCAGATACATGAATATGTCAAAGAAAGGAATTAAAGTAATAATACAATTAGTATTATGGTGGATAACAAACACATGAGTAGGTAAGAAACACTGTTGTGAATAATATGGATAAACTTAAAATGCCTAATGTTAAATTACAGAGGCACAATTAAATGGCATGACTGCAAAGAAATAAATGCCTCCCATATATTTGCCCTTTAAAATCTTAGACACCTGCATCAGTCTAAATAATAAGATATAATATGGGAGTGCAGTAAACAAACTAGTGAACACAGTTAATAAACGTGTACACAAAGGAAGGTGCACATATATAAAACACAAATCAGACTTGGCCTAATGTTGGTAAGCAGTGCATTGCACACACACAGGGCACGTTTTACTCACAGGCATGATGCAGCCCCTCATTAGTCAGTTACGAACATAATGACCAAACTCCCGTACAGTTTAACAAATAAAGTTACAAATCCTTCAAACAAAGTCCCACGAAACATGTAAAAGGAGATAAAATACTTGGTACTCATAAAACGCACACAAACAAGGAATAAAGCGTCCTCCGTGTCCGTTCTCATCAGCCTTGAGAGAAAACGCTGCACAGCACTGCTGCATGCACGCTGCTGCATGCACGCTGCTGCATGCACGCTGCTGCATGCACTGTCCAGGTGCAGTTCACATGATGGGGCGTTCATGTGCACCTAGTAAATCCTAGCATCTGACGAATTGGCTTTCAGACAGCATTCTTTTGTTTTCATCTCCAACAAACCGTGATGTTTTTATTATAGTAAAAGAAAATCAGGTTCTGGATCTTCAGTCCACCAGAAATAGAAAACGGGTCAGAATAATTTTGGTCTCCAGCATGTTAAAAGCTGTCTGGATCAGAACTGGAGCTAACTGGGAAGACTTTGGAGAACTTGTCTTTGCTTGTTCCAATCATAGACTGCTAACAGAGAGGGACGAACCGTCCGCTCCTGACGTGACCCGTTGGTTTCTGAGCTAAAAGTGAAGCCAGTTGGGCGTGTCCCACCGTCGCCATCTTGCCGTGTTGCGTGTGTTGTCACTCCTGGAAAATACTTAAATGGGCAAATGCAAGGCCGCTCCGAGCTGCGGAGCAAATGATTGACAGCTGACGTATTCTCGGCTAAACGCTAACCAAGCTGACTCGAAAGTAACAGGAGCTGACAAAAATGAGCCTCCTAAGCAGCGGGATAAAGGTAAGACACGTTAGACGTTAGACTAAAAACCGCCGTTGTGCTACTCTGCTACAAACTGAGACCTTGCCGAGAGCAAACAAGGACAAGTTTACCCAGCTGCAGTCACATATCAGTACTTTGTAAAGTGAATTTTTTCTTAGCACTGCCTCATTATTTATTTATTTATTTTTTTCTATTCTTCCTTCCTTCAGTAGCAAATGCAGTTTTGTTGGAACTACTTGTAGTTCAATGACAATAAAGGCTATTCTATCAAAAGGATACACCCTTAATTATGTGTAATTTCAAGATTAAATAACATCTAAATGGATGAGTTATAAAAAAAATTCACCCCCCTCACAGCTGACATGAAGGTAAACTTGACCTATTAAACCTAAAATGATTTTTTTGAACCAGGCTGTAAACATGTTTATTTCTGCTGTGAAGTTGGTCTTTTTAACACGGGAGTCTGTGGGGGTTTGCTCTGTTTTTCAGCCCCTAGCGGATGAAGGGAGAACTACAAAAAATGACTTCTTCCGGGTAGCCTCATAGTTGGCCACCGGAGGTCGCCGCTTGGTTCCAACCCAGAACCTCTGCAGGTCCGTTCTGCAGCTTCACTCGCTCCTTGTTCGTAATAGAACCAGTCTCTCAGAACTGGACCAGAAAATTTTGGCCAGAGCTCGACTCGATGCTCTGATCAGAGAAACACTGAGTTACAGATTTAAACAGAAAAACTAACAAGTTTAATAAAACATTCTCTGACCTGGTTGAACAGAACTGAGGTTTGAATCAGACTTCAGTTGTTGTTGTTTTTTTAAACCCCTTATCCCAAACTCCCGTGTTAAAAAGGCCAACTTCACAGCAGAAATAAGTAAAAAGAAGTAAAATTTTTTATCTAACTCATCCGTTTAAATGCTGTTTAATCCTGAAATTGTACGTAATTGTGGCGTGTCCTGACAGGAGGCAGGAGATCTGTAAATACTCCATTCCAGTCATCCAGACTTCTGTCAACAGGTGATGATTAAGTTTTTCTAAATCTTGCTGAATCATCAGATCCGAATTCTGGATCTGATGCAGTTCTGGTCCAGGTTCAGCTCTGAACAGACAGAAAATAACTGGACCTCCTTTCTGACCCGACAGCTGTCAGCAGGTCACATGACGCGCTGAGCCCGAACGAGCTGAAAGACGCCCACTGGCTGTTCGACACGCCGGGAATCCTGAAGGAGCTGGATGTGAGACTGCTCATCTTCATCTTACCCTCATCTTCATTCCACCTCGGTTTAGACGGAAAGGAGTCAGCCAGATTTTTACCGGATGCTCACCAGTTGTTTGTTAGATGTTTACTGATCATAGCTAATTAATTTGTTTATTGTTGTTAATGATCTCAGGAGCTGTTCTAGTTTCCATAGAAACAGCAAGCTTGCACTCAGGCGAATCACTAATTGATAGTGTCTGGTTCTGACCCGGTTCTCAGGTCCTTCAGCTGCTGCAGGACCAGGAGGTCTGCGTGGTGGTTCCCACTCAGGCCATAGTCCCTCGGACCTTCGTGCTGAAGCCTGGAATGAGTGTGTTTGTGGGAGCTCTGGCCCGGATCGACTTCCTGCAGGTCTGATTCTTGATCACTGATGAATTGATTATGATGATGAAACCATGGTGACGCTTTGGAGCCATGACAAGCTGAGACCCACAGAACCTTCACGGTCAGGCTCAGATTAAAAGAGCAGGATAACCATTCTACTCAACCTCAGCTCCCTTCAGCACTGATTGTTTCCATGGCAACCATTAGTACTCTTCACTCAGGTTTTTCCTTCTGGAGGCTTTCCAGGAGTCATGTGACCTGCATGTGCCAGCTAAACACCTTCAGGTGTTTCTTCAGCTGATGGACTCACTAATTGTTTAATCTCTAGAAGACCAAATGGTGTGACTCAGACTTCCAGAACCCTCGGTCCAAAATATGAAGAACTGTATATGAAATTATTACTTCATAATACCACTGATAATAATCATAGTCATAGTGTAAAAAATAATGGCAACAACCAATTATAAAATTGTAATCATTATCATTACAATACTACTAATACCAGTATTATCATTAATAATAATAACAGCAACAATAATCACTGCAGCAATAACCATAATTGATAAGAAATAAATAATCATCACCCTCCATTTTAATACATAAGACCATATATCTGTATGCTGATTTAAACATCTGTATATTACGAGATTGTGTTAATCGATTCCTGATTATTGATCGCTGCTCTACAGGGAGGAAAGTCCTGCTGGTTTTCAGTCATGGCCTCCAGTCGGGTTCCGGTCCACATCACCAGTTTGGAAAAAGCTGACTGCATTTACCAGAGGCACGCAGGACACACACTGCTGGGGGTGGGTCACATGATCACACAATCACCTAATGCTGCATTCAGGTGCAGCAACGCCGCTGTGTGTGCTGCATTTACATGCAGTAACGCCGCTGTGTGTGCTGCATTCAGGTGCAGCAACGCCGCTGTGTGTGCTGCATTCAGGTGCAGTAACGCCGCTGTGTGTGCTGCATTCAGGTGCAGTAACGCCGCTGTGTGTGCTGCATTCAGGTGCAGTAACGCCGCTGTGTGTGCTGCATTCAGGTGCAGTAACGTTGCTGTGTGTGCTGCATTCAGGTGCAGTAACGCCGCTGTGTGTGCTGCATTCAGGTGCAGCAACGCCGCTGTGTGTGCTGCATTCAGGTGCAGCAACGCCGCTGTGTGTGCTGCATTCAGGTGCAGTAACGCCGCTGTGTGTGCTGCATTCAGGTGCAGTAACGTTGCTGTGTGTGCTGCATTCAGGTGCAGTAACGATGCTGTGTGTGCTGCATTCAGGTGCAGTAACGCCGCTGTGTGTGCTGCATTTACATGCAGCAACGCCGCTGTGTGTGCTGCATTCAGATGCAGTAACGCCGCTGTGTGTGCTGCATTCAGGTGCAGTAACGCCGCTGTGTGTGCTGCATTTACATGCAGCAACGCCGCTGTGTGTGCTGCATTCAGGTGCAGCAACGTTGCTGTGTGTGCTGCATTCAGGTGCAGCAACGTTGCTGTGTGTGCTGCATTCAGGTGCAGTAACGTTGCTGTGTGTGCTGCATTCAGGTGCAGTAACGTTGCTGTGTGTGCTGCATTCAGGTGCAGTAACGTTGTTGTGTGTGCTGCATTCAGGTGCAGTAATGCCGCTGTGTGTGCTGCATTCAGATGCAGTAACGCCGCTGTGTGTGCTGCATTCAGGTGCAGCAATGCCGCTGTGTGTGCTGCATTCAGGTGCAGCAACGTTGTTGTGTGTGCTGCATTCAGGTGCAGTAATGCCGCTGTGTGTGCTGCATTCAGGTGCAGCAACGTTGTTGTGTGTGCTGCATTCAGGTGCAGTAATGCCGCTGTGTGTGCTGCATTCAGGTACCTGTTGGTGGGTCGCAGCGGATGGAAGAGTTTGGAGCGTTGGTTCCTCAGGAGTTCAGGTTGGAGGGTCGAGGATACCTGGAGGCTGCTGCTGACATCAAGCTGTCGTCTGCAGGTAAACGATGCTCAGCTACACACGTCTGTCTCACCTGTAAGTAACAAGATGCAACGATTACAGATTTTCTAAGTAAAGTTATTGTTAAAAAAAAAAAATCGGGTCTCTTATGAATATGAACACATAAATACTTTTACATTTTTATTTCTTTCTATCTTTTGATGCCAACATAATAAAATGATATAGAACAGTGTTTCCCACAGGATTTTAGGAGACCAAATTGCAATGTTGGTCAGAAAAATGTCAATTCGTTTTTTTTCCCTCATATTGTTTTCTGGAACAATATGTTGTTGTTTCAGAGAACAATATTGTTCTTTGGGCTGGTGCATGCACAGCAGCCTCACAGTAAGGACACAATAACACTTATTTCAATATTATTTTAATTAAATATTAAACCAGTTACTGAACTTGTATAACGATGGTGGTGAAACATTGGATGTATTTTCCCTTTTCACTGCAACTTCTTTGTGGCTGATGTACAGGATGGTGAGCCGTCCACCATAGTGACGTATTGGTCAGTGTTTTCTAAAGCAGGGCTTTTCACTTGGGTCCTACGAGGGCTGTGATCCAGCAGGTTTTCCATCTCCCTGCTCCAACACACCTGACTCAAATTAAAATGATTCAACTACAGACGTAACAATTACCGGTAAAATGGTTAACCGTGATGAAATTCCCAACGATTAGTAATACCGTTTCAAATTTTAATTATCGTTAAAACTGTGACTGATTACTGCACTTTAAAAAAACTCAGTGATGCTGCTCATTGGCTGGAAAAACAGCAGCAGTCCCAGTTTACAATGTTTAATTAATGAAAACATGGCAGAAGGCAACCAAGGCACCCACATGGACGGTTCTCTTAACATTTTTCCACTTTAAAAAGGACTTTAGACACATTTTGGATATTTTTAAAGATGCTGTGGGGTATTTCTATAATACCGCAATAAAAATGATAACCGTGATCATTTTGGTCACAATAACCGTGATATGAAATTTTCATATCGTTACATCCCTAGATCCAACAGTGAATCAAGCTCTGCACAATGACTCATTAACTTGTGTTGGGAGACATGGAAAACCTGCTAGGTTGCGGCCCTCGTAGCCCTGTTTTAGAACCTTAGTAATCTGACGAGGATTTGTTTGTTAGTCAGGAATAATTCTCTGACATACCTTCCCACTTGGACACGTGGTGAAAACAAAAAAACAGAAGTGGTAAAACACAGACACAAGTTTTTCATTCAGTGTTGCGCTGATGTGGCCTGGACCTAATCCTTTATGGAAAGTGAAGATATTGTAGGATCTTTATGATAATGGCGGCATTTAATACCCTGAATTCTAGTAAAACCAGGTAACTGTTGGATCCCTAGTACCTGTCTCACCTGTGTGCAGGCTGGGTGGCTGTGACGGCGATGGAGGGCGAGCAGCTGCAGATGAGGGTTCATGGTCCACCGGCTGCAGGTTACGGTTTGCGGATGCCGCCGCTGCTGCCTCACATCGTGTCTCTGAAAGGAGAGCGCATTCACAGATCTGCAGCCTACAAACCAGTGAAAGCTGCAGGGCGGCTGGATGGAGGACTGTCAGCTGACGGAGCCACAACGCTGCAGGTCGTCAAGAAGAAGAAGAAGAAGAAGCAGAAAAAGGAGGCGAAGTGACCTCATGCAGACAGGTGGAACCTGAGGTGAAGCTCTGCCTCCCCAGACTGACCTCAGAGATGAACGGTGCTGCAATACAACCTGTTTCCATGGTTGCATGCCTGGTCATCAGCCGGACTTTCCCCAGATAAACTGGTTCTGCTTGCTGAAAGCAGGAGGTGTTCAGGCTATGAGCGTGATCAGACCTGCAGTAAACTCCAGCACCATCCCATAATAACCTGAGATCAGATCATTTATTTTACTGAAAGTTATCTGATTCGTAAACTGACTCAGTTTCTGGGTCAAATACATACATCAGGATATAAAAACACACAGATGCTGGTCTGAGCACCTGATCAGCCTGCAGTTAGGCAGCCGAGTTCTGGTCCAGAAAACTGAGTTCTGATGACCAACCAGTTCAGAAATGAAAACTTATTTAATACTGTATATCAGACTTTTTACAAAAATTAAATTAATATTCTGTCTGTTGACTTTGAATAAAATGGAGTCAGATGTCTTCTGTGTGGTTCTGATGTCAGTGTTGCTTCATCAGGAACAGAACCGGTGGGATTGATCAGGTTCTTACAGGTTTCAGCATGAAAAAATGAAAAAATGAAGACCTTTTGAAAGTTTATTAATTAACTTTAAGACCAACATGATTCATCACTGGAAACATTTAAATGATCCCAGAAATTCAAGAACTTTTATTTTTGATTAATTTAGTCACTAAACAACAGAGACCAATTCAATTTGGTTCTAAAACTGATATCAAAACAGTTATCTTCATACCGCATGCTACCTTCGTAGCACTAATATCTGTCCGTATCCAGCCGTGACACTGAGTCAGCATGACTGGAAGACATGAAGAGATTTTTCAGTGAGAAAACTTTAAACCATGAAAACAAGTAGCCTAAGGTTCACATTCTAGATGCGGATGGTTGAAACAGTTTTGCGCCCGCTTGTAGCCACAGACTGGGCCATTTCCTGCACGTAGTCATCACAGGAGTGTACTTGTATCACTACGTACCAACACTTGTAGCCGTCTGACCGCTTAGAAAGACGGACAGAATCAACTTCTGATTTGGGCGTTTTATTCAGCGTAGTGTAGCCAACGCTTCTCAGGAAAGAATAAAAGTTATAAATTAATACTTGCCTAGATATAATTTAAAACCTTGGATAAAAAGCTGACTATTTTAATACACTTTAGTGTTCAGAATTTCAGACATTTTTAGACTTTAAAGGGGAAGTTCAGGATTTTTGACATAGGGCCTCATTTACAAGTGAGCCAGAATACTACTTATCACTGAAGACAGTTTCATCATATTTCATTCCGTTATTCTAGTTCCAGTGGGTCGCCGATGCTAATGCTAGTGAAAGTCAATAGGAATCTGCTAGCCTGTCATTAATAACGATCTTATCCACTCCACAGAACATTCAAGGCAAATAATTTCTAACTTCAAACTATCTGTGTAAATGCTGTGTTAACAGAATAATGTTACAAATAGAAAACTAACCTGCGTTTCGTTTAATTTTGATTGTAAAGTTTCTCAGCAGCAACAAAGTTTTACTTCCTGTATTTGGCAGCAGAGTGATGCCATTTGCTGCTACATGCATGAAGGAATTTGATTACACAAATATAAAGTCTAAAATACGGCCACGTCTAAAAGGCATGAGGAAATGTTGGATTTTGAAGATGATTTCGAACTTTTTTCATCAAACTAACTGTCACCATGTCTCTAGGAACCAGAATACACTGGCAAAGGTAGTAAGCTGGTAAGAAACTAGTTCCTCAATATGTAATGCAAAATTTGTCATACAAGGCTAGTTTTTCTTTTTTAAACACGAGTTTACTAGTTTAACACAACATTTACACAAATAGGGCTGCGGATTTGCCTCGGATGTTCTGTAAAGTGGATAAGATTGGTTTAAATGACAGGCTAGCAGATTCCTATTGACTTCCACTAGCTTTAGCATCAGCAACCTCCTGGAACTAGAATAACGGGATGAAATATGTTGAAACCATCTTCAGTGATAAATAGTATTCTGGCTCACTTGTAAATGAGGCCCTATGTCAAAAATTCTGAACTTCCCCTTTAAGATCCTGCAAGAACCCTGTGGAGCCTTTCATCCAAGTCCAGCATCTGTTACCGTGGCAATGTGGCAGGCTGAGCGCTGATTGGTTCTCTGGTGTCATGTGACACAGCGTCACGTGTTACTGTGTAGAAAGCTGCTTCAGGGGTTCTGGTTCTTTCTGGTCATGATGCTGCTGTAACCTGAGATGGGATTTTGTGTGTGTGAGACATGAATCAATAAATGGATCAATAATGATCAGTGGTTTTATAAATCTTTATTTAAAAGAAGACGTGAGCGACACATGACAGGTGTTAGTTTCTAATAACCCAACAGACTGTTAACCCGGTTCTGAGGAACCCAACCAGGTCCATTTCATAACATGACATCATCACAACAACCGCTTCCTGTTAGTTGTCCAAGTTCCAAACCTTATTTAATCAACAGACCCAATCCAACAGCTGCAAGCCAATAAATGATCCGAAACGGGTCGTTGTCATGGAGCTGGTGAAGATCACATCATCATCATCCTCAGACGGAAACCGTCCAGTAGGTTAAAACTAGAACCACATCTGGACCACAGAGAGTTCTGAAATATTTACAGGCCCAGAACAACCGAAAGTTTTTTCATCATCAAACTAAAAGGATGAAGTTCAGACTGAACGAGGACAGAAAACGACAACAGGAAACAAAAATAAAGACAAAGACAACAAACCGGAAACAAAAAGGATGGACTAAAAACAACAACAAAATGAGAAACAGATGGGACCGACAGGTGAACCGGACATGGAACCGATTCCAGCTGATTGTCGAAGGCACTGAAAGGCATAAAGATCAGGAACTGGACTTAGTGATGTGGTAATGAGACCAGGAAACCCGGTTCTGCTGGGCTCAGCTGTAACAGATTGCTCTGCTGATGAGATCTGAAGGGAAAGTTAAAGAAACGATGCAGTGACACACCAGAACAGAACCAAGTCCAGTCATCTTTTACGATCCAGACTCAGGACCCAGTTCGATAAACACCTATAGGTTTCCTGATGCATGTTTGAATTCTTTGATTTAAAAAAAAAAGTTTAAAAAGTGGCTATAAATGTCAGGATTTCCCTCAGACGAGTTCAGCTGGAACACAAAAACACAAACGACCCGTTGAAGGACTAAGTTAACAACCAGAACTGCCGACAGCTGGGGACCGACTGATCGGTTCAGGATCAATTCATCAAAAAGAGACCTGATCGGTTCTCTGACCTGTTACCTGTTCATTAAAGCAGAGAGTAAACCATCTCCATGGAAACCATGACTTGTTAAACAGACCGAGCAGCTGGTAGACCTCAAACTGAGAGTGGGTCAGCTGATGTAGGTTCTGAACATCTGGACCAGAATTTTTCTACTCAGTTTCTGACCCGGTTCAAACAGATCCAAAACCTTCATAGAGAAAAATGACTGATTTAATGATGGGTCGGCACCAGTGTTCTTACCCGGCAGCAGGTGAAGTCTAGAATCCATCCAGACCCGTGGCGTTTAAAGCAACACGCAGATTAACTGATATCAGGTTACACAGAACAAACAAACGGAGGACCAGATGTCCAGACGCCATGGAAACAGCGGTTCATTTCTGGGCCTTGCTGGTACCAGTACCATCCATGTAGTAAACGTTGACCAGGTGGCGGTTCAGGTGGCGGCGGTACTCCACCTCCAGCGGGAACGTGCGGTCGCAGAAGATGCACATGTGACTCTTGAGCTCGGTGGGCGTTGGGATCTCGTCGGTGGGCGTTTCCGGGTCGTTGGACATTTTGGTCGGCCCGGTACCTGTACCATTCAGGCCCGAGTCGTCGCTGCCCTCTGAAGCACTGTCACTGATGTCGCTTCCTCCCTCGTGGCTGCTGTGGATGCCCTCGTCATCCTCTGCGTCGGCGGGTTTGCCCCGCGGGCCCGGAGGTACCAGAGGAGATGGTGGCGTGGGTTTGGTGACTGTCGGCTCGGCGTGGTCTGCAGCTGGACTCGGCGGGTGTGGTCCGGAGCTCCTGGGTGCTGAGACGGCCATCTGATCTGAAGGTTTGCTCAGAGTCTCTTCACATTCTGGTGGAACTGGTTCCTCTGTTGGGGAACTGTTCTGCGTTGGACCGGTTCCTGTCAGCTCAGATTGGGCTGGGTTGTCTGGCTGAACAGAACCTTCTGGAGCATCCGAGGATGGATTGATGACGGGAGCGGTCTGCTTTGGACCCTTCTTGCTGGAGGTTCTGGTCTTCTGTTTCAAACCTGCTCCCCGATTGGACTTAGGAGTCGGACCGGACCTGTTCATCTTGGTGGTACTGCCTGAAGGTTTGGATGGCAGCTTCTCAGCAGCTTTCACACGTCTGGTCTTTGAGGACTTTTGGGAAAGATCTAAAACCTCAGTGGACTTCCTCTTTGTGGACTTGTTTTTGACCACCTTCACTTTCGGACCAGAACTGTCCGGTTTCTGTGAAGCTTCCTCCTCGTGTTCTGGTATCTTTTCCAACTTCTTTGATCCAGACTTCCTGTTCTTACCGAGGATTTTGTTCTCATTCTTTGGAGACTCCTTGTCCTTCTCGGGCCTCACCTTCTGAACCGCCTCAGAACTCTCTGCCTCTGCTTGGAACTTTTGGGTTGCGGGTTCTTCTGCTTGGTCCCGGATGGCGGTTTTCTCAGATGGAGGCTTCTTGGCTCGTTTCTTTGCCTTGTCAGGACTTACCGTTGCTGGACTTATCTCCGGCTGGATGTCTTTCGCAGGTGGGGTTTCAGCAGGAGTCTCTCCAACCTTCTTCTGCCGGGAGAAAATCTTCGTCTTCTGTGTTTTCTCCTTTTCAGATGGGATGTTTGGTTTCTTGGCAATCTTTTCAGGACTTTCAGCTGGTACCACTTGGTTGCTGCCTGGCTGGCCACTCTTCTTAATAGACAGATTGATGGGACAAGAGTCGTCATCCCCATCGTCCAGGTCCATGTCCTCCTCCATGCCAGGAGAAGCTTTGGAGTTCTCGTCTGTGCCCTCAGAACCTTGTCTCTTCACCCGGAGTTTGACTTTGGACACGTCTAGCTCCACATTGCAGCCAGAGTGTCTGGACTTGATGTGGTACTGCAGGTTGCACTTCTTGGAGGCGGCGTACTTGCAGAGCGGACACAGGAACTGCCGAGGGTTCAGGTGGAGCTCCACGTGCTTCTTGAAGTTGCTACGGTCAGCCGTCTTATACTCGCAATACGGACAGGACAGCGGTTTGGGACCGTTGTGGACCTGCCGGGCGTGGCGGGTCACCTCGTGCTGGTTGGCCGCCAGGTAGGGGCAGAGCTCACACTTGAACGGACGTTCACCTGCAAACAGAAGACAAATGTCTTAGAAGACAGCAGCGTCTGATAGAGAGGACACAACAGGTGAGACTCAAGACAGGAAACTCCATCAGGACATATAGAATCACCTGGTTCTGGTTCTGGTTCACCTGGTTAAACCAGTTTGCAAACAACAGTTTTCAAACTGAGCGTCCCTCCCTCTCAGGCTAATGGCCCCCTTGTTCTTCAGCCTATTCAGCTTCAACAACTCCTTCAGAGCTCAGAAGCGGGTAAAAGGCAAACTAATATTAACCCTGGTTTTCCAACGTGCATTATCTAAAGCTCTTACCTTTTCTTCGGTGCATCCGCCGTTTTTCTTTTTTTTTTTTCCTGGGAGAGTTCGAGTGACTGGCGTCTGCTCCAATCATGAGCTTATTTCCACACAGCGTCATGTCCTTAGCTCTGTCATTGACTGGTGATATAAACAGAAATCTCCACCCAGAAACGTCCTCACCAGACCATAAGAAAGCCAAAGAGCGAATTACAGGCAGGGGGAAAGGGAGCTTCATTCAAACGCACCACTGCACGCGAGTAGAGGCCCAAAGGCGCAGTTTGAGACGGATTTCTCTTGCGCAAGTCTAACGTTTATTTTCAGGGGGGAAACGATTGGTAAGTTTGATCATTATAAGGAATGTCCCGATCCTATCATGTGATCAGAAATGAGGCCCAATCAGGTAGTTTCAGACCGGAATTGGCTTTTACATCCCTATCAGGGATCAGATATGTTTTCTTTACACCGACACGGCAGCAATGGGCTGCCACATCAGCCATGGCCAACACTGCCCGTAAGAGATGCGTCCGTAGGCGCATCTCATTTTCCTCTGCGTGATTTTCCAGTCAGTTACGGTTTTATGACCAGCAGTTGGTTTGATTCTGCCTCATATGAACCACCGGAGTCCAGCAAGTAGCACAATGCTGTATGCTGCAGCATCATTGCACCATTATGCAATGAAATCATGTGTGAAAGCAGCCAGATTCTAGCTTCTGTGTCACATGATGATGGTAGCTAGTGTTGTAGTCAAGACCACACCCACCAAGACATTACTGAGACCAAGTACCAAGACCTTTGGGCCTCTACTCGTGTGCAGTGGTGCGTTTGAATGCAAATCTCTCCCCCTGCCTGTAATTCGCTCTTTCGTTTTGTTTTGGTGTGTTCGGGACGTTTCTGGGTGGAGATTTCTGTTTATATCAGCAGCCAATGACAGAGCTAAGGGCGTGACGATGTGTGGAAATAAGCTCATGATTGGAGCAAACGCCAGACACTTGAACTCTCAAAGGAAAAAAAAAGAAAGAAAACGGCAGATGCACCGAAGAAAAGTTAAGCGCTTGAGATAGTGCACGTTGGAAAACCAGAGTTAATATTGGTTTGGCTTTTACCCGCTTCTGAGCTCTGAAGTAGTCGTTGAAGCTGAATAGGCTGAAGAACGAGGCGGCCATTAGTCTGAGGCATAGTTCAGAAAGCATAGTCCGCGAGTCTCTGCTTTCATCAGATCAAATATCGATTAAAGCTTTTACTTCCTCGTAACTCCACGTCTGACCACGAGCCATCTTTATAAGTACCTCAGTCCCTCACGTGTTTGTTGTCGTAGCGTTTACCCACGTTGTTCAACGTTTTACCCACAATGCCAGTGCAATTTGTAGTCCACTTCCTGTCTTTGGTTCACTTGAATCGGACCGAGACCTGCGTTTGCAGGCGGACCGAGTCCGGTTGTTTGTTCCGGATCAGAGTCCGTTTGCTCATTCACAACTACCCTAACAAAGCGGACTTTCCGAGCAAACGGACTCTGATTCGAATCAAAAAGGCTTTGTGATTGCGCCCTGAGAGGGAGGGGCACTCAGTTTGAATACTGTTGTTTGCAAACAGAAATGCTGCGTGGACTTTAGACTACCTTTAAGTTATTTGTTGTACAATAATTGCTTTCCACCACTTTTGTTCTGAAGTTTTACTTATATTTAATATTGCACATGCATTCAAGATATCAGTACAAACTGTTCAATCATGTGGTTTTCTTTAAAGGGACCAAAAGTATCGGTATCAATAACAAAAAAAAAAGTACCATAAACTACTGGTATCATATCAACATGAAAATGGTATGGTATTTCCCATCCCTATCAGCAAGCACACAGGGGAAGGATGTGTGTGTGTGTGTGTTTTTTTTTTTACCACATGCAAAAGACGGAGAGAGGACAGTCATCAAATAACAAACAAACACAAAAATCATCAGGATAATGTCTGAGAACATATTTGGAAAATCACCATGATGACTTTTTGGGCAGCAGTCCAGGTCAGGAATGTTTCCTGCTGCAGTACATCTGAATCAGATTATTGGGTCAACATGCTCGGGCAAAACTAAGCAAGCTGTTGAGGAGAGACCTTCACGGACCGGAGCTCTCCTGCAGCACTTAGCTCTGTGCAAATACCGAAAGAATCAGCATTTAAATTGAGCTGTATCCACCAACGGGTCTGGCACAATGGCTACAACTTTTGTGTTTCCACTAGCAAAAAACTGGGACGGGTTCCTGAATCCATCTAAGTTTCTTTCTATTTGAGTCCTAATCTTACAACAGAAAGCATCAGTCCACTGACTGGTCAAAAGAATAATCACTTCCTGTGCAAGTAGAACAAAGCAGGAACTGCTCCATGCTTAAGTAAACGATGGACTTTTTGTTGTTAAAAGCCACATGCCAAGAACACAAACTGCTGGATGGCCACCATTCTCCTCAACTGTCTCTTTCCCACATCTTTCTTCATTAGAATTCCAAGAAGGCATTGTGCCACTACGGCACCATGTTATTACATTGCTGATGCATCTATCCCTATCTGGCTTATATAGTACCCCACCTACCAGGTAAGGGTACGGTTGATGTGGAAACGCTAGTGCAAGCTGCTGAAATGAGTTGCCTCTACAGGGTGACTGGGCTCTCCCTTAGAAAAATCCGTCAGAAAATCGAGCATTTTAGGTTGCAACAATCACAAAAATCACTGACATCCTGGAGGGACTGATCTTAACTCTGTTAAAGTTCTGTTTCTGCTGTGCTTTGATAGAGGATGTTCATGTGTGTCATAACCGTCCAGAAATATGGGAATGTTTTGCCATGCTGGGGGAACCAGTGTTCTGCAGTGACATCATCTTTTTTCTGTTTGTCTTATTCAGAATTTCTGATGTATTAGATCTTCCCGTGTCCCTGCAGAAGCAGTTTCAATGATCAGCACTCTAAACAAATTTTACCAGCAGATTTGCATCCTTTGTTTCCGTAGAGGAGGCAGTGCAGTGATCAGCAGACTTGTACCGAAGCATTTCCAGGTGATGTGATTCAGGCTGACCGTGGTGTGGATATAAAGGACAGTTTGGACTTTATGTTTGCAGAGTGAAAATGTGCATTTACAACGGGTCAGTTAAGCTGAATGGGATGATGAGGACAGGTGAGGTGGTACACCTGATTACTGTGTCCCAGTGTTGTTCTGTCAGACACTCAGAACTGTTCGCTGGTTTCTTACATTTCAGACTGGAACTGAGATCAGATTCAGGAAAGATGTTTGCATCTTTTATTCTTCTTGTAATAAATAAATTTACTTCAATATATATCTTTTCTTGCTTTCACATTTTTGCGGCTTCTTTTGCTTCAACAAGATATATTTACCAGAACTAATCCAGTATATTCAGAAACCTCTTCCTTTTATAATGGCCAGATAATATATTTGGTTTCATACTTAAAATATCAGCGAACTAAATATTTAATTAACATTTAGATTTTCAGTACTATAGTGTCGTTGAAGTTGACAGTAGACTTGCAGGTCTTCATTCATCAAATATTTACTCATTTACACATGCATTACTACTTCCAGGTCACAATGGATCTACAAAACCACTAAACTTTTAATCTCAGGTATCTGAAACTGGACAATCCAGTGTTTCACAATATGATCAGAGTAACTTTTTAAGATCTTAAAGTTATGCACATACCTGTATGTTTCCACATGTATGTAGTAAACCTGACCACCTGAACTGAGTCTCCTCATGATAAGAACTGAGTCAGATCTACTAAGTAAGAAACATACAAGATATAAGCTATCCCCCTGCCTTGGAAATAATTAGGAGTTACAGTTACTTATATTAAAATATTGCAGTTAATGCCTTCTATGTTATTTTCACATTTACCAGTTTCATCTGGCATGCCAGATTGACCCCTCTGGTGAGCTGGTCTTATGCTGCGTTCCATTTTCATCGGAACTGGGAAGTGGGAACTGGGGGGTGACGTCACACCCGACCAACTTGCGTTCCAGCTCACTGGTCGAAAAACCAGTTAGCAGCCTAGCAAAACAACGTGTTTGCTAAGGCTATTGTTATTAGCCGTTGTTGGCACAGCTGGTGTTGTAGTTCACATATACGACATGAAAAATGTGAATTTCACTACAGCAGCTTCCCCGTACATCTGTATAAACCAATACTACGTGTACGATTGATTTATGTTTCAAAATATTAGTACGAAGTGTAAATAAATGTAACATTATAGAAGCTTCTAAAACTGCTAACACAGGGCGCGGCCATCTTTAAATCTGAACTCGGAGCTGCGAGAGTTGTCCGACTTTCCGAGTGGGAAATCCGACTTCAGGGGGGCGTTCCAGTCGAAACTTCCTACTCGGAACTGGGAATTTCCGACTTCCGAGTTGAAATGGATCGCAGCATTAGCCCCCAGGCAGTATGTTTGACACTCCTCAACAAATTTAAGTTATTAATTGGTGTTTTTGCATTGCAATGATTCTTCAACTTTTCTGCAAACTCAGCATGTAAGGACATTTTTCTCTAGTAGTGAGGCATGATATTATCGACCCGGTATCGGCCAATTTTTAAAAATAATTTTTTTTTTTTTTTATTTGGTAGGGACAGAGCATCAAACAAACAAAGAAATACTATTAAATACACGAGATTTAGCCAAAAGACTAGTTTCCATCCGTTGTCCCAAGCCAAATCTTAAAAAGCTCCCTGAAATGAGGAAATATAGAAATATCACATTGTAAATAAAACAGTTATCAATATAATTAACCAGTAAGTAACAGACGCTGTTTGGCAGTGAACCTGTGGAATGTTTTATTTCTGTTTGTTTTTCTTTCCTTTCTTTAAATCTGTGGGGCGTGGGAACAACATCAGGCCACGCCCACCGTGCAACATTATATGACATCTACAGCATCGACTGGATCTGCAGCAGATGCAGTAGAAGTATTTCTATAATGTTGCACAAGGAATGAATATTACATCATTTTCAGCTTTTAACTCATTGACTGCCAGACCTTTTCCGAGCAGAGCTCCATACTGCCAGGATTTTAAAGCATTTTCACTGATTTTGGGAGATCCACGGAATATTGTGTACTATGCCAATGCAAACACTGAATGTACCAAAGGAAAGCTTAGACTCTCTTCTTTTATCAGACAAAAACCATTTGTTTCTAGCTTTTTCCATTCTTTAGTAATCTGGAGTAGAACATGGTTTTGTTGCAGCGAAATGCCTGTTTCTGACCAAAAAGCTGAGAGAAAATAGCTTTGAATGCTAAGGTCCGCTTCAAGTGGAAAAGTTTCTTTGATGGCAATATTTCTTTTACTTTAGTAACACCTTCACCATCTGAACAGCTGTTTACTTCTATGAAACAACAAATGCAACACTGAGAAAAGAGTTTTGGTGGCAAAATAATTATTTACTAGCTAAATAAGCCCAACAAGTTTGTTTCACAACATAACATTTGGCAGAAACATAGAGAAACATCTCCTCTACTCCTCCCCCCTCCCTCCTTCTCCTTACACCGCAGCTTAGGTACGCCCCCCCCCCCCCCGGCACGTCGTTTTGGCTGAATGCACAAGGAAATGTTCCGGACAGAGTTGAAGGGAGAGCGGAAAAAGAAAAAAAAAGGGGGGAAAAAGAGAAAAAAAAAAGAAAAGAAGGGAGAGCGGGGGGCTGTGCTGACTTTTCCGCAACATTTCCTGATGTCTGAAAGCACCCGGGACGCGATAAGTCTGCAACGAAGCGGCATGTTTGAAAAGACGAGTCTGTTTAAAGAGCAGATGAACTTTACCGCTCATGTTCCGCAATGCAAGTCTGAAAACGGCTTATGACAAACGTTTCCATGGAAACAGAACTTCAGTCAGCTGAAGAGCCCCGGTTCTGAGTGTGTTTGGATCACATGACTGGACTGAGACTAAACATGTAGGTGCTGATGGACAAAGAGCTTTGTTCATGCAGGAGGTTGGGTCCAGAATCTGAACACCACAACGCACACACACACACACACACACACACGCACACACACAAAACAACAACAAGTTGTTACATTACCGTGTTAGTCCACCTGGACGGCTTAATCAGAGAGAAACACCACAAACAGATGATGAGATACAAACAAACAAACAAAAATTACTGCTTTTCTAATTACAGCAATTGACTCAGTCAACACCACTGGACCAGGAACACAAGTTCTGATCCAATCAGGAGAGTCCAAATCCTACAATTTAAGGTTTCAGGTCACGTGTTGGTAACTGGGTTAAATGCCCAAGGATACAGCTGATCGATCATGTGATCAGACGGAACCCATCAACATTTAAAGGAAAAGACACCGAAAGTTTAGCCTGCAGGTGAGACAAGCGGAGGATTTCTCCTGGACCACCAGCTGGTCAGACTTAAACCAAGAGCATCATGGTCAGGATGTGACTACAGGGGATCTGAACCAGGAAATAAACCAGGAATTGGTCAAATCATTCAAATAATTTAATCTGGATCAGTTTATTCTTTACATCAAACTCAGTGTTTGATGGTAGCTGTCAGTGTTAGCTGGGATCAGTAAGCTGACTGGAATTTGTGTGACGATCATTAAAAACAGTTTGTCCAAAATAATTAACATTCTCACACACACACACACACAGTCTCACCTGAGTGTGTCCTCATGTGTCGGGTCAGGTGTGTCTTCTGAGAGCTGGAGTAGTCACAGTACAGACACTGGAAGGGACGGACACCTGGACAGGTGGAGACAGCACTTTATCACATGATCGCAGACAGGGAAAGGTGGACGAGGAAAGGTGGACAAGGACAAGTGGACAAGGACAGGTGGACACGGACAGGCGTCCTTACCTGTGTGTGTCCGGATATGTTGGATGTAGTTGCTCTTCCGGTCAGAGAAGTAGGAACACTGACTGCAGGTGTGCAGTTTGCTGGGGAAGTGGTTTCTCAGGTGTTTCCTCCAGTGGTACTGACTGACCGTGGTGTACGGACACAGAGTACACTTAAACACCCTGAAAACAACACACACACACACACACACATGACACACACCTTCAGATCAACAGTTTCACCTGAATAGAAACAGCAGACCCTCTTAGACCTGAAGACCTGAACCAGCAGCTCTGTTGCAGTGCGGTAACAAGAACAGGAGATCTGATTGGTCAGTAGATGTTGGACTCTGATTGTGGGTGGAGTTTACATTCTTGCTGATCTGACCAATGAAAAGCTAGCACAGGTAACGACCATGACTGAGTTTTGTCCCTCTGACTGCACCATACTCTGCCCTCTGTGAAACTCAGTGTGTGTGGTCGGGTGTGTTACCTGTGGTCGTCGCCCTCCTTGCTGTGGTGCTTCAGGTGAGCGATGTAGTGGTCGTATCGGTTGGTGTTGTAGCCGCACCGCTCACACCTGATTAACCCTTTGATTTCTCCTGATGCAGTTGTCGTGGTAACCACCTCCCTGCTGCTCTCGGCCTCCCCAGCTGGTGGGGTCTGGGGTTTTTCCACCTCCTTGGCCTTGGTTTTGCTCCGCCCCTCCACCTGGTTGACCACCATCATCTTGCTGATGCTGTGGGTCCTCAGGTGCTGGACGAAGTCCTGCTCGTTCTGAGCCTGGAAGTGGCAGGGCTTGCAGCGGAACGGCTTCTTCTTCTTCACGCTCTCTGAGCCGGTCAGGGGTCCGTCTTTATGTTTGATGCTCTTCTGAGGTGCAGAGAGGAAGGGGCGGGGCTGAGGGCAGCTGGACTGGCCTTCATCTTTGTCCCCCTCATTGTCCTCCTCATCCTCGTCTCTATGGTCTTCCATAACGCCTGCCTCGACGCCAGGGCCCGGGGACTCCGGATACTCCACGATGCACACCTCTCTGTGGTTCTGGTTGTCATAGCTGTACCTGCCAGACACACAGGTGCGTTAGTGCCAGGTCACAGGTCAGGCAGACCAGATTCAGGCTTTATTCAGTACCTGATGATGCCTTCATCTTCGCTGTCTGAGTAGCTGCAGCCCACCGTCTTCAACTCCATCATCTCCTTCTCGTCGGCCACACTGCCGTCACCACCGCTGCCCTCTGCCGCCGTCACCGCCGCCACGTTGGCCAGCAACACAAGCTGAGGGGCGGGCAGCGTGTTCCTGGGCATGTCGCTGAGACCCGGCCCATCCTCCGCCAGCGACACGCCCATAGGAAACATCGAGAACACAGTCTGGGCCGCCATGTGGACTTCAGGCCTTCCGCTGCTGACACAGCACAGCAGCATTAGAATCGGATCTGGTTCTAGGACTGATTCAAAGTCTGATCCTGGAACCAGATCCTGGTCCTGACATATGTTGTTTAGCCTCTTTTTTTTCCTTCGACTCACAATATTGTTTTGAGTTACAACAAAGCAAATGACAAGGAGTATAATTTATGGTTAAGGTTTCTTCATTACGAACCAACAAGCAACAGTTGTGAGGAAACTGTCAAAAATACATCACAGGATAACAGACATTTTTCCTGGTAGGTATAGGTACCGTTCACATTTGAATCGATATGGTACCAACTTCTGGTACCGGTACTGATCAGAACCAGCTTTCAATACTTTTGTGTGTGTTTATACAGCAATAACAGAAAATCCAGCTGTTTTTAATCTATATGGTGTTGGAGCGTCTGGTATACAGAGGGAAACTAAGTGATAGAATAATTTAATGAGAAAAAAGATGGATTGAACTGATACCGTTGCGGCATTTTGCGCAGAGGTATGATGGAGGCTGTGAGCCTCCTGCGCGCAGTGACCAAGCCCTTACTGAACTGCTTACTCAAATGAACTGCTCTTGGAACACTGGGATTGTGTCATGCATGGTCCTTCATGGTGATTTACAGTAGATGGCAGATGTGGCACATTTTTCTTGCATGTTAGCGTGTTAATGAGACATGGAGGTAAATTTGATGATGCATGTAGGAGCACAAAAATTGGTCAAAGATGCATTAAAGCTGAGATTTCACAAAGTTTGCAAAGAATGGCTGAATTGCTTTGATAGGTGAAATTACAACATCGCATATTCCTGGAGGGACTGCACAGGACATGTTGCTGATCAGTCAGATCACTTGGTCAATTCATGACTTCATGACTAAGGGTGGAGACACACCAGACGGACTGCCGACCATCACGGTCGTCACCAGAAAATGGGGTTGGGTTGATCAATTGGCCTCAGTCTCGCCCGACATGGTGAGAAAAGTGCCCAAGAACACACCAAAACAACTCCAGACTTGGGTGTACTCTCTGCAAGTGTGCAAAATGTAATGTCGCCACAACAGCAGTTGGTGCTGATGTGTACTGTGGCCCCAAAAAATGAAACCGGAAAACATCTCTCCAACCGTGAACAGGACTAGCCTTTCCTCCACCAGCTGATCAGCTGCTTTACTATAGCTTTGTCACACTGAATTAAAGATGATTGATCCAAAACCATGAGAGAGAGCTTTTTCTGGTTTATTTACTATCTTCACTTCAGGTCTTCTTGTTCGCAGATTTCTTAACAAGAACTAGTCCTCCTCCAATGTGACTGGTCAGCCTATCACCAACTTAACTGGTGAACACTGATAACACACATTCAATCGGCTGAAAAGAACCGCAACGGTATTAGCAATGGTTGCAGATGGCCGATGACACAAAACGTACCAAACTGACTAATACCCCTGACTTAATAAGTCTCCACGACAACACCAGACACCAACACCGTGTCTCTGCCTTAACACAATTAGGAGACATTCACACTGCTGCTGTTTGGTTCACTTTAAACTAACCCTGGTCCACTTCGACTGATCGTACGGTTCATTTGTTCTCTAGCTTCACTGTTCTACCACGAGGTAGAACAGTGAAGCTAGAGAACACATAAGTCACCGCATTCAGCAATCTCACACCTCAGAAAATTTCTCAATTGCTAAGTTGATAGACAATTTGGATAACTGGCGTAACAGATTATAGAAGACAGCTGTGACATGACGACCTAAACAAAAAACAAAACATGAAATGCACTTCCCATAGCTTAACTTGCAAAATTGGAGGATTTGGAGAACCAAGCGTGTTTTCAAAGAGCGTGCTGATCTGTTAAGTGGGAACTGAGTGGCTCAAGTACCACTTGATTTATGCCATCATTTGCAACCAGTGTTGAAGTGAGAGACAAAAAAAGCATCAAAGCCATCCCAGTCATGCACAACCAGCTCCTGTCTACCATAGCATTTTAGCCATTGGACCATTTCAGCAGGAGGTTAGAAACATAAGCAGCAATTTGCAGCCAGCACTCAGCAGAATTATGTCGGCAGTGTTGGGTACAATAACTTCTCCCCAGCTTACAGGTACTACCCAAAAAATTATAATATTGTGAAAAAGTTCATGTATTTCTATAAATGAACTTCAAAGGTGCAATTTACATATTGTTTAGACAAATAATATGTGAATCAATATATTTCAAGCTTTTGTTTGAATATTGCTGATTAGAACTTGCAGCTTAAGAGAACCTCAAATTCTTAAACTCAAAAAATTAGAATATTGCATGAAATCAATTTAAAAAGGACTTTAAATACAAAAAATTCGGGCCTTCTAAGGTAAAATCTTGCATCTGTACTTAGTACTTGGTTGGGGCCCCTTTTTGCTTGAATGACTGCCTTAACCCGGCGTGGCATGGATGCAACCATCTTCTGGCATATCTCAGGTGTTATTGAAAACAAACATGCTTCCATCACAGCCTTGAGCTCTTCTTTATTGTTTGGTCTCTTCCCGTTCAGCTTTCTCTTGACAATGCCCCATGTTTTCGATGGGGTTCAGGTCAGGTGAGTTTGCGAGCTAGTCAAGCATGGTGATCCATGGTTGTTGAACCAAGATTTTGTACTTTTGGCAATGTGGGCAGGTGCCAAAGTCTTGCTGGAAGATGAAGTCTGCATCTTCATACAGCTGGTCCACTGAAGCAAGCATGAAGGTCTCCAAAATGTCCTGGTAGACGGCTGCGTTGATGCTGGACTTGATGAAGCTCACAGGTCCATTCCTTATTAAGTCCTCCGCACGTTTGAAAGGCCCTTTCCTGACCATCTTCTCCAGGCTGCTGTCAGCCCTCCGGCTTCTACACCGTTTTCTTCCGCACTTCTTCCTTCCACTTAACTGTCCATTAATGTGCTTTGAGACACTCTGAGAACATCCAGCTTCTTTTCTATCACTTTTTGTGTCTTTCCCACCTTGTGCAGGGAGTCAATGATGGTTTTCTGCACAACTGTCAGATCAGCATCTTCCCCAAGATTTTGAATTCTTCTGGGGACTTTTTTAAAGGCTCAGGGTACTTATGGAGGTGTTTTGGATTACTTACCTGATTAGATTGTGACACTCTGAACCTACAATACTGGAGCTTTTCACGGTATTCTAATTTTTTGAGTTTTTGAATTTGAGGTTTTCTAAAGCTGCTAGTCCTAATCAGCAACATCCAAACAAACAAAAGCTTGAAATATACTGATTCACATATTATTTGTCTATACAATATGTAAATTGCACCTTTTAAGTTGAATGATAGAAATACGTGGACTTTTTCAGGATATTCAATTTTTTTGGGTAGTACCTGTACATCCAATTCCTGTACAGACCTCACCTAGAAGCCGAAATTAAACAATTTCCACTATCACCGGATTTCCAAACATAATTGGTGCCGTAGATTGCACCCACATCTCAAGACGCACCATCACATTGTTGAATGAAGGCATTTTCATTGGTGTGAAAATTCCAGGCCTGGTTCATTGTCAAGGTGGTTTGGTCAGCTTTAAAGCACAGTGTGAAAGCAAACCAAACCAAAGGAAGGTGCAAAATCTTTCAGAAATCGCCATCCAATCACTCAGAGTCCCCTGAACCATCCACGCTGTAAACAAACCCAACCGGGTTTTACTTGCCAATGAGTGAAACCCTTGGTTTCCCTCATTTTCTTCTGTCCATCTGTATGTTTTGTTTCTCCAACTTTCCCATTTTGTTTGTTCCTGTTCCAAATATTAAACACATCCAGCATGATTTCCTGCTCTGAGCTGGATTAAAATCCTAAACACTGTTTCCATCATGTTTACATGCAGACTCGCTGCTCAGGTTTTTCTGCTGGAAATGACAATCTAGTTCCATTTCTTCCACTTCGTCAGATTAATATTACAAAAACTTTTTACATTTTCAGCTGTTTTAACAACTCAGAACAGAAGTTAAAATTAAGTGGTTGTGGTCACTTCTCCAGATGTTTTCCTCAGCTATCTATGGCTGTCCCCAAAGCTGATGTGATCCAAGTCAGAGATCTTCCTCCAGATGTTTTCCTCCGCCTCCTGTAGCCGTCCTCGCAGCTGATGTGATCTAATGACACCGTGTGTCGGCCATTTTGGAACAGCACCACGGTTCTGTCGACAGCGCCTCGCGGACAGATTTCACACCGGGAAGAAAGACCGAGATAAACCCAAATCCAATTTTTATAACAGCAAAGCCGCAAAAGTTACATTAACTAGCAAAATGAGTGAAATCTGGAAAGAGTCTGGTAAAAAGAAAGATTAAGTTGTTTGTGACGCAAAGATCAGAAGTTCTAGATTAAAAAGTAAAGATTAAAAAGTTCTAACAGGACCCAGTTCTACCTGCGCGTGGTTCAGGTGTGACAGCTGGTTCGAACTGGCCGCAACTGACCAGGTTTTACCGCAAACAGACTGTGTGTTTCTGTGCAGCTGCGCTGAGATTTCAGCGACCATTTTCACTGTGCGGACTTTCTCTAAACTTAGTTTGCGGAAGTTGAAAGAACCGTATCTGACAACGATGCGGGTGTAAAAGTCTGTCCGGTGTCGGCGGTCGGTGTTTGGGTGTGTGTCGGTGTTTGACTACGGCCCGCGGCGGGTTTGGGTGTCGGAGTGTTAGCCATGGTCCTGATCAGCCCCGGACAGCGCCTTCTTCTCCACCTCACCGCCTCCATTTTCCTCAACTGCTGCAACTTTCCAGCGGCTGCACCCCCACTAAAAGCTCGCACAGCCCCGCTCCAAGCCCCGCCGCCCGGCCTCGGCACCCCGCACACTCACCGGATCCTCAGCCCAGAACTTTCAGGAACTTTTCCCAAGTTTTTTCCTCTTTTGGAGCTTTTTTCTTCGACGCACAGCGCAGGGAGAAAAGTGAACAGAAGTTTCCGTACATTCCTCCACAGCTACGTACAGCTGCGACGTCACCACGTCAGTGCTCTACACTGGAGCTGCGCGTTTGTAGTCCTCATTAGATTCTTCATAATTCCTAAGACACATTTTCTGAAACTTCCACCCATTTTCTGAAACCCTTAAACACAAATGCAATAGTTAAAATAAAACTGCAGACTTCTCCATCAAAGTCAAACCATGCCTTCAAAATCAGTCATCCTGTGTTCAAAACCAACCATCACGCACACAGCAATAAAAAACATTCACTTAGATCATTTGTTAGACACTACATCAAATAATTTAAACACAGCATGAACGTGTATTTTTACCAGGATATATTTATTGCAGATGCATTTAGCAAAAATATTGACAAAAACAGCAACAATCATTGTTCAAGTGATCTCTACATTCAGTACTGTGATACAAAACATAAAAAGAAAAGCAATTTACTGCACAATCAAAGGCACTGAGATTTACTCTCCACCGTCACGTCTTTGTGTGTGGTCCAGCCAGTTCAAACAATAGAAATAGATCAAATGTAGTTTTGTACTGTCAGTGATCCAGAAAGACAGACTTCTACAATACTGTATTTGCAGTAAATTCACTCTAGATTAGTGTACATTACAGTATCGTTTATAGTAGCTACAACAAAAGTAGCAACTGTAACTACAACCTAACGACTGAGGTTTGGTATTTGTGCTGAATGTGAGTTTCATTGAGTCTGTCAACATTAGGGCTGGGCAAAAACACGAAAATTTACAGACACTAAAATTTGCAGAGATAACCAACGTTATTTTGCCCATGTCGTACATTGCTGTTGTATATTTGGTGTTTCAAAATGAAAAAAATAAGTTGTTTTTGACTGTTTTGTTTGCTCATTGGTAGGCTGTCCTACTTTTTATTTTTTCAACCTGGACCTTATTGCTAGGAGTTTATACTGTATTTGCTCACCAGTAAAATTTCTGTATCACTTTGACTTCTTCGGAAGATATTTAGATTAAGCCGCTCTTCCATATAATGGGAGAGACGGGACAGCCTCTATAGCGGCTTTCAGACTTGCATTGCGGAACATGAGCGGTAAACTCCATCCGCTCTTTAAATGGACTCGTCTTTTCAAACATGCCGCTTCCTTGCGAACTTATCACATCCCGTGCGCTTTCAGACATCAGGAAATGTTGCGGAAAAGTCAGCACAGCCCCGCTCTCCCTTCAACTCTGTCTGGAACATTTTCTTGTGCGTTCATGCCGCAACATTTCCGCTCGTATGACATGGAGACCAGCCGGTACATGTGTTACAGGTGGCACCACAGGTTGTCGCTCTGGCTGCAGTGCAGGATCCTCCTATAAAAGAAGAAGTGGCTGATTGTTTGGGGCGTGCCAATTTCCTGTGGGTGGCCAGGTGCAGACAAAGCCACGTGGTTCCTCAAGTCGTGGATAAGATCTGCTGTCCTGGTAAATAAGGTTTTAATGTTTGTTCTTTTATAGTGGTTGTGTTTTAATACAATTTTGTGTGGCAGGACCAAAGACCTGAGAATTGGTTGTCCGTGGAATGTGATTGAGGTGGCGTGGGAATGCGACGCTGCAGGTATGCTGCATTTTTTATAGTTTTTAGGGAGAATTAAAAGTATTTTAAGACCTCTTGTATTCATTTTTGTTTTCTGTTTTTATTGCAGTTTAAAGCACCGTCCCCTGCTGTCCTTTTTTAGTTGTTTTTTGGGGATTTGTTTTATTTCAGCTAGTCCACTCCTGGTCCGAGTTGTCAAGATGCCTAACAGATATACAACTGTGAGAGTGGACTAACTGAGTTTGCTTTCATTCTTTTTGTTTTGTTCATTTTGACTTGTTTGGAGTGGAACTGATTGCGGTGTTTCTTTGCAGTGGTTTTTCAACAAATTGTAATAGAAGTGTGCACTGTTTGCCGTGTTTAGCGGATTGTCCGCCCTGTTTGGTGTATGATATAACTCAGGTGTACTCGTCAGCTGTTTTGAATATAAGGCCTGGATTAAGTAAAACAGGAGTGCAACCCGTGCTGCTAAATATTAATAAATGTTGTTAAACTTTATTTGAGTCTGTTTCTTGATATAACTAGTTAGTACTAGTATCATAAGGTCCAGGTTTTAAAAAGAGAGCTATCCTGAGACGCTGAGCTACATGTACCATCTGTAGTCACATGACTCCACCCCATCCAGTCTGTAATGAGATATTGCCCATTTATTGTTACTGAAGTGAACTGCTCAAAATATTGTAATATTGATTTTAGGCCATATTGCCCAGCCCTAAAGAACATAGGACTGTTCGTGAAGGATTGGTTTGTGAAGGTTACACTTATCTACCCATACTATGTCATATCTTTGACTATTGACAAAAAAAGTTTTGAGGCCTCATGACGGTTAGAGTCCGTCTGTAAACACAACCTTTTTTAATGTGATTTTAAAGGAATATGCCACCCCGTGGTGAAATGAGCCTCCTCCTGCATTCCCCAGAGTTGAACAAGTGGGCAGAAGCGTTTTCTAACCGGCCCAGTTATTCCCAGATTTTTTCCAATTACGTTTTCTGACCCGCACATTTTGATCGAGTACAAACGAGAAGCCGATTTCACATCAAAGGATTGACTAGGCGGCATTCAATAGGGGAACTATTCCGGTAGCAACCCTGTTTACAGAAGTTGGATATGCTGTGCATCCGAGACCTTTGCCTATACTTCTGCGACAATGCGGATGTACAAGCAGATGGTTGATAAGGATGAACTGCAGGTAACGAGTAGTGGCACAGGTGGAGCTGATGAGACTATGGGCCTGCCTGCCACTGCAGAGTCGTCCCTGGAGTGCCTGAAATAAAAAGCAAAAAACACTGCCCACATGGTGGGCAGGCTGAGCCCCAACAGTGTCATGCTCAGTCAGCTCCATTTGAGGACATTGTCCATAAAGAAGATGTTGATCCATAGCGTTGACTGCAGTAATAAAACCTTTTTACTTAAAAACTTACTTTTGATCCAAGAGCGTTACCTAACTATAAGCCAATATCCAACTTCCCCTTTATGTCTGAAATTCTTGAGAAAACAGTCATCAGATAAAGGACTCCTGTCTGGACTTGTCCTGTTAGATCTCAGTGCTGAGTCCGACACCACTGATCAATACATTCTGCTACAGAGGCGTGAACATGTTATTGGGATTACGGGAACTGCATTAGGCTGGTTTAAGTCATATCTATCTGATAGATTTCAGTCTATTAGAGTCTTCATCACACACCGGAGTAACTCATGGAGTACCCCAGGGTTCTGTGATTGGACCAATATGGACATTATACATGCTTTCCTTGGATAATATTTTTAGATGGCATGGCATAAACTTCCATTGCTATGGAAATGACAGTCAGATATATGTGACAGTTGACGGTCCTGTCTCTATGCCTCTGAGTGATCATGTGCCCTGGCTACTTGGCCAAGGGGATATCCCTTTGGCGGAATAGTTGGGTTGCATGACTCTCACCCAGAAGTCTGGGGATCGAATCCCGCCCGGGCCCTCCATTGTCCTGCCACATATACTTATCCATGAAGCCTGGTGAAACCATTTTGGTGAAAAAACACTCTTTCCACCAGCGGGTCGGGTCGGGTTGGGCCAGCCAGGATCAGGTGGGTTTCACGTTGTGTTCCCACAGCAAACTGTACCCTTACCCTGGAGGCGGAGTATTAACCGGATAGCGCTGCTACGTGATCACATGACATCATTGCACTGCAACGCCTTTTAACCAAAGTACAACATCACCGGTGACAGAAACAAAGGGGGCATCCCTGCTTTGTTTTTATGCCAGCTCACGCGGGAAGTGATGTATTTTTTCAACCAATCAACAGATTGCAATGTGTTAAGCTCCGCCTCTTTAATTGGTTAGATCAATATCCCTACGGAGGGGTTGTCACCAACAGCAAATTAGTGAACCCAAAATCAGACAGAATGCTGGAACTGCAGATAAGAGATTTATTAAAGGTTGTTGTTGTTTAAAAGTAATTGCTGTGAAATGGAAGCTTTGGGATATGTCTGCACAGTAGACCAGGGCTGCACTAAAGAAAAAAAAAAAACTTCAACATTAGGTCTATATGATATACATGGCGACATGCTTGGAAGAATTGGAAAAAGTCTAGCAGACAATCTGGTGTAAATGCACCTTGAATTTTCTTCTTCTAAATTCAGACAAGACCAAGGTCATTGTCTTTGGATCTGAAAAACTCATGACTAAATTTTCTAGCTTTGTAATTGATCTGGGTAGCATTAAAGGTACAGTATGTAAAAAATCAAAGGTCAGTAGCAGAAAAATGTGGTATATAATTGAAAACTGTGTTTCTATTGATGTGTAATCGCTGCACTAGAACAGCCGTTATATGTTTATTTTCTTAGAATAAGTCATTTATATCTACTTGCTGGGCGGTGCACATATGGAGGCTGCCATATTTGTTTCACCATTTTTACTACAGTGTCCTGAAATGGACAAAACAATGCGTGTAAAGTGAGAACCCTCTGAACTTTAAAACTGCTGTACCAGCTTTGTTTAATGGGAGCACTGTTTGGGATCAGTAATGCCTTAAAAGACATTAAAAATAGTTACTTATGGTACAGTCATAGCTACATCTGAGACCACTGGATCCACTCACAGATAAAAACATATTTATGTCTGGGAGAATGTTGGCCACTAACAGCCACCATACATTCACTACAGTCCTTGGAATATGAAGTCATTTGAAAGAAAACATCTTTTCTTGCAGTACCCATCTTCACCACTAGACGTCAGTGATTCTTGCGTACTGTGCCTTTAAGTTTTTTTGATCAGGATTTTTTTCTTTGGCTCACATACACTCACCGGCCACTTGATTATATACACCTTAGTACCAGGTTGGACCCCCTTTTGCCTTCAGAACTGCCTTAATCCTTTATGGCATAGATCCAACAAGGTACTGGAAACATTTCTGAGATTTTGCTCCATATTGACAAGATAGCATCACTCAGTTGCTGCAGATTTATTGGCAGCACATCCATGATGAGAACCTTCCGTTCCATCACTTCCCAAAGGTGCTATATTGGATTGAGATCTGGTGACTGTGGAGGCCATTTGAGTACAATGAACTCATTGTCATGTTCTAAAAACCAGTCTGAGATGATTCCCGCTTTATGACATGGTGCATTATCCTGCTGGAAGCAGCATCAGAGGATGCTACACTGTGGTCATAAAGGGATGGACATGGTCAGCAACAATACTCAGGTAGGCTGTGGTGGTTAAACCATGCCACATTGGTAAGGGGCCCAAAGTGCCTTCCTACCAACTCAAATCAGTCTGGCCATTCTCCTCTGATCTCTGGCATCAACAAGGCATTTGCGCCCACAGAACTGCTGCTCACTGGATATTTTCTCTTTTTGGGACCATTCTCTGTAAACCCTTGAGATGGTTGTGCATGAAAATCCCAGTAGATCAGCAGGTTTTTGAAATACTCAGTCCAGCCTGTCTGGCACCAACAACCATGCCACGTTCAAAGTCACTTAAATCTTCCCCATTCTGATGCCCGGTTTGAATTGCAGCAGATACCATGTCTGCATGCCTAAATGCATTGAGTTGCTGCTATGTGATTGGCTGATTAGAATTTTGCATTTATGAGCAGTTGGATGGGTGTACCTAATAAGTGTTTAAAACAGGTTTCTAGAACCGCCTTGTTATACTGGCTTCAAGTTAAAGGGGTACCAGTCTGAAGGAGGTCTGGACAGAGCTAACGAACTGAACATGTTCTTCAATAGGTTCAGTTCCCCCCCTGCCGACAACCCAACACACCACACACCCTCCATGAGCCCACAGCTTTCCTGTCCCACCTCCACTCTGTCACCCTGCACCTCAGTCATGGACCTGAACACAGCCTCCTCTCCCCCCACATCAGGACATCCTGAGACCTCTTTTGCCTCCACCTCCAGCCTGACTGTCTCCTGTGACCAGGTCAAGAAACAGCTAGAAAAACTGAACCAGAACAAGGCTGCAGGTCCAGATGGTGTCAGTCCCAGAGTTCTCAAGACCTGTTCAGAACAACTATGTCCGGTTCTCCAGCACCTTTTTAACACCAGCCTGAGACAGAACAGAGTTCCTGTGCTGTGGAAAACATCCTGTCTTGTTCTTGTCCCTAAAAAACCACAACCAGCTGAACCAAATGACTACAGACCAGAACCAGGACCAGAACCAGATGACTACAGACCAGTTGCTCTGACATCTCACATCATGAGAGTCCTGGAGAGACTCTTACTGGGTGCGTCAGGTTTGCTGTAGGATGGAGAGATACAGAAATTCATCCCTGCCAGCAGCATCACCCTAAAGAACAAGACTGACGGACTTTTTTGTTTATTTAAAAAAAAAAAAAAAGAAAAAGAGTGAGCTTTTACAATACTGAATTTCCGTTCTGGGATGAATAAAGTATTTTTCATTTTCATTCTTTTTTTTTTTTTTCATTTTCATTATACGTAATCTTGCAAAAATTAAGGGCATCCTGTCTCAGACTGATGCAGAAAAACCAGTCCATGCTTTTGTAACTTCAAGACTGGACAACTGTGGTTCCTTATTATTAGGCTTTCCCAAAATATGTCCTGAGAGGTCTCCAGCTGATCTAAAACGCTTCAGCGAGGGTTCTGATGAGAACCAGCAGGAGAGACCATATTTCTCCAGTTCTAGCTCGGCTTCCTGTAAATTCCAGGATAGAGTTTAAAATCCTTCTCCTCACATATTCTTCTCCTCTCATCCTTCTCTCCTGAGCTTCTTCATGGTGAAGCTCCATTGTGCAGTAAATAGAAATTTCATAGTTCCATGTATTCCAAGCAGAGCATTTGGCTCTCAGACTGCAGGTCTAGCTGTGGTTCCAAGAGTCTCCAAGAGCACAATGGGAGGCAGAGCATTTGGCTCTCAGACTGCAGGTCTAGCTGTGGTTCCAAGAGTCTCCAAGAGCACAATGGGAGGCAGAGCATTTGGCTCTCAGGCGCCTCTCTTACGAAACCAGCTACCAGTTTCAGTTCAGGAGGCAGACGTCCTCTTTACCTCTAAGATCAGGCTTAAAACCTTCCTTTGTGATAAATCTTATAGTTGGGCAGCATGACCTTTAGTCATGCTGCCATAGGCTAAGGCCCGCAACCACTGGATACAAACAGAACAGATTTTTACGCTTATGAATTTCGTATCCAATCGGGCGCCTATGCATTCCCACCAAACCCGAAGTCAGTAGTGATTTCTCTCCCAGCTACCCTGTGTCACCCGTGTTCAACCTACGTCTTCTTGTTTATCTCTAAGCATGTGCTTAGATGTAGTGACACCCAAACTCCTTGCTACTCATGTGTCCGTGTACACCTGGAATGAAACCCGATCAATCCCTCACCTTCTTGTTTCTCTTGTGTGCATGTATCCTTCATTGTATCCTTCCTTACGTGGCAGTTGACAGCTCTGTCACTTTTCCTCCCAGAGATTGTGAACCCTGGCTGCTTGGCCAAGAGGTCATGCCTTTTGCTGAATGGTTAGCGTGCATGACTCACCGGTGAGTCTGGGGATAGAATCCCGCCCAGACCCTCCTTCGTCCTGCCACACTTACATGCAACCCAATAACCAGATAACTCAAGAAATCTTAATAAAATAAAATTGTTGGTGCACATGTGAACGGGTTCATTGACACATGATAACCTGGCTTCCCCACTTCCTTCACAATGTGTCTTCATCTCCTGCTGACATACAGATCCAACTTCGTATCATTGCTTGGTCCAGCTGTTTTATTTGAAAGAAGTTTTTAGTTTGGAAATGGACTGAATTATCTACTTTTTACATCCCATTTCCTGCCATGCGTCACAAATTTGGCTGCGGCAAGTGCAAAACTTAGACCTGATGCAGAAACGGTCGCTGCACAAGCCGATTTGTGCACTGCGTGCTCGGTGCTTCAGGCCTGGAGGGAAACACTTTATCTGTTGAGATGGCTGCCACATTTTTATCTTGAAAATTCACCTTTATTTGTGCGCCTGCCACTTCTGGTGGAAAACAGGGGTTGGACTGCTGAGGATTAACACACGGTCCAAACTTTATGTTGGTACCGTAGGTTTTAGGTCTGAACAATGTCAACAATCCTCCAAAATACTTTCTCTTTCCACATGCACACTTTCCCCATTCACACCTTCCTAGTTTCCCTAAACTGATCTGACTAGTCTTTTGCTAGGACCTAGGACCTTAGGCCTGTACATGTTTCAAATCTGTAACGAATGTTTCCCAAAACAGCCGAAAGGGGCTGATATAATTTTGTACTTTGGACAAAAGAAATTTGATCTACAATGAGACCCAGTCCCACCAGGACCAAGCCCTGATTACAGCCTGTGGAGGTTCCGGACCTACTTCACTTTGGGACCCAGTCCCAGGCGTGCGATAGGACCCAGTCCTATCTACACTCCACTTGGTATGACCTGTCAGGACGTCTCACTTTTGTGGTTCTCTGGATGCCGTCAAGCAGGGCCGATCTCGGGGAGGCAGACCCAATCCTGGCCAGTACAGAATTCACTGGACTGGACTCTTATTAACAGGTCCAACCTGCTGGCTGTGCACAGACTACGGAGTTCTGCCGTTCCTGAGTCAGCTCCACTGTTTTGGCATCTGGCTCGAAGGACCAAGATGTCAAGTTAATTCTCTATTAGCCCAGAAAGAATGACACACCATGGAGTTCCCCAGGGTTCTGTGCTCGGACCAATTCTCTTCACATTATATATGCTTCCTTTGGGTAATATCATCAGACAACATGGCATAAATTTTCATTGTTTTGCAGACGACACTCAGATATACTTATCTATGAAGCCTGATGAAACCAATCAGTTTGTTAGATTACAAAGACGTCTTAGTGACATAAAGACCTGGATGACCCTGAACTTTCTGCTTCTAAATTCAGACAAGACCGAGGTTATAGTCTTTGGACCCGAAAAACTCAGGACTAAATTATCTAGCTTTATAGTTGATCTGGATGGCATTAATTTGGCTTCCAGCACTACAGTGAAGAATCTTGGAGTCATTTTTGACCAGGATTTGTCTTTCAGCTCCCATATAAAACAGGTTTCTAGAACCGCCTTCTTTCACCTACGTAATATTGCTAAAATTAGGAACATCCTCTCTCAGGACGATGCAGAAAAACTAGTCCATGCTTTTGTTACTTCCAGATTGGATTACTGTAATTCCTTATTATTGGGCTGCCCCAAATATGCCTGAAAAGTCTCCAGCTGATCCAGAATGCTGCAGCGAGGGTTCTGACTAGAACCAGCAGGAGAGATCATATTTCTCCAGTTCTAGCTTCTCTTCATTGGCTCCCTGTTAAATCCAGGATAGAATTTAAAATTCTTCTTCTCACATATAAAGCTCTCCTTGACCAAGCTCCATTATATATTAGAGATCTCATAGTTCCATATATTCCAAGCAGGGCACTTCGCTCTCAGACTGCAGGCCTTTTGGTAGTTCCAAGGGTCTCTAAGAGTAGAATGGGAGGCAGAGCGTTTGGCTATCAAGCCCCCCTATTATGGAATCAGTTACCAGTTCAGGTTGGGGAGGCAGACACCCTCTCTACCTTTAAGATCAGGCTTAAAACCTTCCTTTTTGATAAATCTAATAGTTAGGGATGGTTAGCATCCCTTAGTTAAGCTGCTATAGGCTTAGACTGCTGCGGGACATCCATGATGCACTGGGCTCTTCCTTTCCCATGATGCACTGGGCTCTTTCTCTCCCACCATCTCTGTCTCTCCATGTAGAAACCTGTGACAGTATTGCATCATTAACTGTGTTCTCCTCTCTCAGCAGATCTGGCTGGATAACATTGCAGTGTTTGTTGGTCTCCCTTTCTGTCTTCTCCCCCCCAGCCGGTCGAGGCAGATGGCCGCCCTACCTGAGCCGGGTTCTGCCGGAGGTTTTTCCTCCCTGTTAAAAGGGTGTTTTCCTTCCCACTGTCGCCACCCCTCCGTGCTTGCTCAGGATGGGGGATTGGACCGGGTCAAGTCAAGATTCGATCCAATCTGTTGGTTTCCTTAACCAGGCTGTTATGAATCTGACCTGAACTTTTCTGTCTGTTTAAGCGCCCTGAGGTGACACTGTCATGAATGGACGCTATACAAATAAAGTTGAATTGAAAATTGAATTGAATTGAATTGATATTTTAAGTGATTGACACATGATGCACAGGTACAAATTGAGTTAAAAGGGATAAACACTGAAAGAGTATAGGAAATGAAATTGTTAGGGGTAATTATTGAAGTTAATGGGAAATCACACGTTAAACCAATCTGTACAGAAGTATAACCTTGCTTTAGGGAACAAAACTGATCCTGGATTATTACTCACTTCGTATATTGTACTGCTCATTTATTCTTCCATATTGTGCTGAAGTCTGGGAAACAACTACATTACTACAATTCATCCACTTTACATACTACAAAAGAAGGTTTTAAAAATCTTAGATGGGGCGGGTTATAGGGATTGTGCAAATTCTTTGTTTTTACAGGCAACGTTGATTAAATTTAAAGAGCTGGTGGATTTGCAGACAGCACAAGTTTTATTTATGGTGAAAAACAATTTACCTCTAAATGTTCAAAAACTACTATTAGGAAAAAATACAAGAAATATTTTGGAATTCAAAATCAAATTCAAAACAAGAAAAAGAAGGTTTTTGTATTTCTATATGTGGAACAGTGCATTGTCACATCCTGTTTAGTTTGTCAGTCAGTCATCAGTCATTTTCTGTACCGTTTATCCAGTTCAGGGTCACGGGGGTTACTGGAGCCTATCCCAGCTATTATCAGGCAAGAGAGACAGGTCATCAGTCTGTTGCAGGGCTATCACAGAGAGACAGACAACCATTCACACTCACACCTAGGGACAATTTAGAATGACCAATTACCCTGGATGGTGGGAGGAAGCCGGAGTACCCGGAGAACCCACGCATACATGGGGAGAACATGCAAACTCCACACAGCAAGGCCACTGCTGGAATTATTTGAACCCCCTTCCCAGCTGGGAATCAAACTCATGACCTTCTTACGGTGAGGCTGCGGTGCTAACCACCATGCCACCATACAAAAACTAAAATGGACAGAGCCGTGAACAAGTTCATAATTTAAGTTTAGAAGCATGAAGTTCCACAACACTGGTGATCATGGGTGAGCAGCAGAGGAAAGCTGGATGGAAATATCAGGAAAAAGCAACACAAGAAACACCAAGGGTTGAAAGAACAGCTGGAGAAAGTCTGATACCTGGAGTAACATCAGACATTTTAGTCCAGAAGGAATCAACAGCTAAAATACAGGAGAATCTCATGTCTGCGCAGAACCTGGTGAGAACCACTTGACTGAAAGTGTGTGACCTTTGATCTGGTCTGAAGGAGTGACTCATGTTGGAGAAGACGTCCTGCTTCTTATCAGCTTTATTAAGGAAAATTCCCTCCCACGTCCAGTAAATCCAACCAGACTCCGTCAGATCCGGGTTCTACAGCTGGACTGCTGCTTTGATCACAGCAGGACGGTGGTTTCATCCACCAGGTTCTGCTGAAACACCCGGTTCTTATTCAGCCTTCCATGTTTGAAAAGATTCATTTTACAGATTGAACACAGAGGTTTTTTTAATTGATGTCCTCTTTAATAAACTCTAAACATAAAGAAAAATGAAACCTTCTGCATATTTCTACACGTCATGCAGACACACACACCCCCACACACACACACACACACACACACACACACACACACACCCTCTACTCGGCCAGTTAAACCTGGATAGTTAGAGACGTGAGTAGGCTACTTAGTTCTATTTTTCAAACCAACCTGTCAAACATTAACTGTGTGGGGGCGGAGTGACGTCACTGACTGGCACACCGAAGACACTTATCATCCAGAAGTCTGAATTGAAGGGACAGCCGGAAGTCCGATGAATTCTTTTCAAAATAAAGGCAGTAGAATAAAGAGTTCTTACTGTACTTAAAAAAAAAACAACGGATCTGATAATAACACAATGAAAATAAAAAATAAATAGCCCCGGTTTTGTCGCGTGCACGTACGCAGTGGACGTACTGGAGACATGACAACATAGGATTTCATAGAGCTGCATCTTAACCTGGGACTGCTGGTTAACCGTCACCGTTACACCGTCGCTGCTCCCACACTTAAGATGAGTTTTGAAGCCTGAGGGCTGTCTAAGTGCAGGAGATGCATCAGTCTTAATCCGGTGAATTTTTTCATTCAAGAGCAATCAATATCTGACCTCACAGATCATTTTTTCTCTAGAATACAATCAAACAGGTGCTGAACTTACAAAAATTTTGTTTTGTGTGTGTGCAGGAGAAAACAATATTTAAATAGTTTTTCAATATAGTCTTTCGTGCTCTCTAAAACACACACAAATTGATTTTCAGTTCGGACTTTCAAAACAGAACTACGAAAAGATCCGGATTTTTTCTTTTTAAACTTTTGAACAGAAATATTGAAGCAATTTTGTGCAAAGTTAACAAACCTTGTGAACTTTATAATAAGACAGTAATAAGAATACATATTTCTCAGCAAATGGTTGAAATAACACTTAATGAAATAGCATTATTAAGAGATTTATTAAGACTTGAAACAATAATGGGATATTCACCAATAATGAAAATAACTAACACTCAGATTATTCAGGGAGGTTTATTTCCACAAATTATTATGATCAGTCGTAGACTAAAAAATTGCTCTAACAAACGGTAGAGGAGGCAGTTAAAATGTTAAAAATAATAATTTTACCATGTGATAGGGATTAAATTATGCAACATATTTTATTTTGAAAACCTTAACCAGAAGTGTAGTGTCTAATTTCTGCACTTTGACAGATTGGTGTCCTCAGCGAAGAAAGTAAAGTTTGTCTGCCGTCTTCTGGGTGTCTCGTTTAGCTATTTTAACGAACTTTCGGACATTTTGCGGGAATTCTTTTGAGTTTTGAAACTTTTCGTGTAATTGTTGTTTTAGTCGGAACCGTTTAATGGAGACACGAAGTTCCTTCCTGCTAACGGCACAACGTCAACTTCTTCTACTGTAAATCGAGCGGAAGCGTAATTTATTAGCTGTTATCTGACTGTGACGGAGCCCCAACTTTCCACTCTGCTCCTCGGTTCCTCTCCTCGGTTCTGCCATGGTCATTTGACCGGGAAAATTTGGAAAGCTTTCACTTGAATTGAACTAAGATGTGTGGTAAGCACAGTTAACGTTCGGCCTGCGGAGAACCGGAGGAAACAGCCGAACTTTACTGCCCTTGTTGACGCCACGTTTGCCGGGTTTTAGCTCGTTGCTCCCGGAGCCGCTCGGTCAGGATGACCGGTGACTCGACTCTGAACTTTAATGTCCTCCACCGGACCTGCAAGCTGGTGGTGCTCCTCTGCTTTCTCCACATCACCGTCACTTTCTTCTTCTACGTCCGCTCCATGGACACCTCGTTCGGCTTCCGGAACCCACAGTCCCGCAGAAATGTCACGAGTTTCGGCCAGGACAGACTAACAATTATCAGCCCCGGAACCGGGACAAAAGAGGGTGACACGAAGCGGGAGGAGCACCAGGACCAGGCGGAGCAGGCAACACAAGAGCCGGAGAAGAAGCTGGAGAAATGTCCGGAGACGTCACCCCTGCTGGGTAAGACTGGGCGCGTGTCAGCGTGACAGCTTCACGTTGCTCTTATCAGTCAGCTGCAGGCCTGCTGGGTTCAGTCAACACAGTCCTGCAACACAAATGAACGCTTTAACAGAATAGGACTCTTATCATGCTGACTGACAGAGAAGAAAAGCTGTTCAGGTTACAGTGGCGGTGTTAGGATGGGAGGTTTAGGGGTGCTGAGCACCCAAAGTGCACAAGAGTTTTTTCCTCTTTGTTTACGAAGGTTCGGATCATTTTCACGCCTTAGATTTAAGTTTTTATCACCAAGCGTCAAGAAACAAAGTTATTGTTGCAGCTAATTAAAATCCCAATTCAGTTTTATCTGGATGAGAGAAGCTTGTTTTGGGCATGCAGGTGTCACAGCCCCCATTTATCTTCCTTATTTATGGAGATTCTAAAAGTGTTCCAAACTTAATTTAGAATATTTATCATAAAAACAAAGTTAGGCTATTACTGCTGCTATTTGAAATATGCAAAGTGGCCTTAAACCATTTTTGAGGGGTGGGGGTTGCTGTGTTTCTTTGTAAAAGTATGACACTTCAACAAAGTCTAATACATATTTATACTTTTCAAGTTTAAAAAAAAAGGGGGGAAAGCACATACAGTTAAAACATATATGTATGTATAAAAATCTTAAATTTTAGAGGTGCTGGGATTCAATTAAAGTGTGTTTCAATCCCATTTTTTCCCAGTTAAATCTAAGTTTTATTGCAGTTTTGGTAAAGGAAATTTTGAGACAATTCAAAGTGTTTACATAAAATATTTAAAGCATTCCAGCAGGATGCAGGAGAAACATACAAAAAATGGTTAAAAACAATAAAAAAGAATAAAAGAGATGAAACTAAAACAGAAGTGAAATATAGAAAAACAGACAACAGAACACTCACAGTGGATTACATACTGATATCAATTCATCATCATCACCATCAGCACTGTCAATGTACATACGTGAGAAATTATAGAGAAAAAGAAAAATCCAATCTTATTTAAGGATGGATGGGTGGAACATTTGTCTTTGTGATTTGAAAAAAAAAATAGAAACCTATAAAAAAAATCCATTACTGTAGTCAAGTCTACAGAGAACAGATTAAGTTTTTCTAAATCATGCTGAGTCATCAGACCCCTTCTTCCTGATTCATTTTTCGGATAGTACAAGGCAGATTGATTCCAGTTTATTCTCTCTTATCAGTTTTATAGATAAAGGGGTGTGTGTATGGAAGACGTTTTTTATGAATCAATCACCCTAATCATGAACTGCCTGAACATGGGATCAGAATAATTTATTTTATTTCTGATGGCATCTGAATTTTATTTGTTGCGCATGTCAGTAACACTTTTTCTTACACCAGCTCAAACATCCTTTAATTGTTCATGAGTCAGGTGTGTCAGGAATGTTGACTCTGTAACTAAAACAGGTTTTTACCTCCATCACACCCAGAACTTCATCAAACATGACATTAATGCACACATTGTCCACATTTCTGTGTCCTTAGTGGGACCTCTGCGGGTGGAGTTTAACATCCACGTGAACCTGGACCAGATAAAGAAGGACAACCCCAATGTCCAGTTGGGGGGACGGTATCGGCCCAAAGACTGCGAGGCGCTCCAGAAGGTGGCCATCATCATCCCGTTCCGTAAACGGGACGAACACCTGAAGTTCTGGCTCTACTACCTCCATCCAATCCTGCAGAGACAGCAGCTGGACTACGGAGTTTACATCATCAACCAGGTGAGCTGATGTACCTGGGAGGGGCGGGGCTTGGTGCTCTGATTCAGAAACCTGTCTAGAGCATGAAAACTATGTTACCACTGGAAATGGTTTAACTGGACCGGCAAGGGTACAGCTCTGGAAGGCAGTTGTGTTACAGGAAACTGTGATGTCACTGAAAAGATCCTGTAAACCTTGAAAAGGTCTTGAAACCTGAGATTCCAACCAACAGTGTCTGTGTGTGTGAAGGAAACAGTCCATAACACATACACAGAGCTGTCTAACCGGTATAATACCATTGCTGAGCCACTAAGCTTAAAGTAGTGACCTGTTCTTATCGACTATATTCAAGTTGTTCTGTAAACAGCATTTCTGTGGAGAGAAGTTGTGCTTGTAAAGCGAAGCCCTGCGGATGGAAGCTGGAGAGGTCAACTGGGTTTTCTGTATTTTATAGTTTCAGGGAAAAATTAATTTCAGGTTACCTGACTGTGAAAAGACGTTATAGGAAATAAAATTCCAGATGGAAGAAGTTTTTAAGATATTGTTTGGCCCAGTTTATTTTGAATGTGTTATTGAGAGAGCTAAATTCTATGAAATTTAAACCTCCTTTGTTGTATGAATTCAGAATTACAGATTTACGAATTTAGTGAGTTTTATTTTTCCATAAAAAAATATTTAGCATCTTATCACCAGATTTATAAAAGGAGTTAGAGCAGAGACACACCGAACAGACTGCTGACCATTGTGGTCGTCGCCAGAAAATGGGGTTAGGCTAATCAATCGGCTTCAGTCTCACCGACACGGTGAGAAAAGTGCCCAAGAACACATCGAACTCATTTCAGACCTAGGTGCACCTTCTGCGCATGCGCAAAATGTAATGTCGCCACAACAGCAGGTGGCACTGATCTACATGTAGGGAGTGGGTAGCCTAGTGGTAATGTCGCGAGCTTTGGCACAGAGGACCCGGGTTCGAGTCCCCGTCACACCACTCAGGTGAACCACTGTGGACCCCTGAGCAAGGACCCTAACCCCCACCAACCAACTGCTCGCCGGGCGCTTTAAGTAGCAGCCCGCTGCTCTGTGATACTACTGTACAGTACAGATGGGTAAAATGCAGAGCCCTAATTTCCCCTCGGGGTATCTCCATATTGTGGTACCAAACACCGGAAATGGGGGACCATTTCTCAAGACGTAATCGTGTCAAAGCTGCTGCTGCTGCTGTTGTTAGATTAGTTAGCAGAGGGCGAGGACTGCTAGCTAAGGTCCCAGTACGATGCCAAACGATGTGTGAGTTTGCATTATATCCGCTCTTCATCTGGTTTGTTTACCTTCACTTTGGGTCTTTTCGTTTGCTGATTCGCCAGCAAGGTCAAGTCCCCCGGACCAAGTTCGTCATTAAATATAAACTCACCAAGTCAACACGGCGATCAGCACGGCGTCACGGCTGAAACTTCTCACGGAGGAATAACCGGACCAAAACAAACTTTCTTGTCCCTGCGGCCTCCAGAACAGGAGCAAAGTTCTCGCTTCTCGTGGAGAAAAACAGCTGTTTCCATCCTCGTCGTATATCCATGCTGTATTTGTTTTTCCTGTGCGTGGGGGCTACATGTGCTCCCATTGGCTCAAAAGAGCGTACTGGCAGCAAAGGATTATGGTCTATGTAGTTTAGTACGTTACGCTACGCATTGAGCGGACTGAAAACTATTTGTTTTGTCTCAAGAGATACACTGTTTAATACCGAGACAAGACCACGGCGATATCGCAATATCGACAATATAGTTACATCCCTAGCCCTCATTTATCAAACCATCGTAGAAATGATCGCACATCTGATCGTAAAAATGGTCGTACAATTGGACCCCTGTGTGATTTATTAAAATGTTCGTATTGGTCCAATCTCGTCATACGAACAAAAGTCTTGATAAATACCACAGTTGAAATCCATCGTCATTTAAATGTCACGCCCACGGTTACGCCCTTAAACATGCATGATTATGAGGCTTCACCCAGCGAGGTTGAACCATGGAGAGGAGAGATTCTGCCAGAAAAGAAACTTTTGGGGGGATCAAGACAGAATTCCTCATTTGTGAGGTGGAAAAGATTAAAGAAGTGCTGTTTGGCAGCTTAAAAACAGGAGTCAGAGACGTGCACAACAACGCTGGACGGAAGAGGATCGGTCAGCCTCACTGGTGTTGAACGACCAGCTGATATATTAATAAAAGTCTCATTCTAGACCTGGTTTATATGGTTTATTCATTTTATTAGTTATTAAATTTAATAATGGTCCACATCCGATAGCAACGTCACAATTCTTTAGCCAATGGGTCAGAAAAAGTGGTCCAATATGAAACTCGCCACCAAAAGATGTTTCACTGGCATGATACCCCCCCCCCCCTTCCGTCATGAGTCCGGGCGCGTCGGATTTCGAGCCTGGTCCAGACAGGGACAGAAAAAAGATGACTTGCATTAGCAAAACTAAGGGACAGTCTACTGACTGAGCACTTACAACTTTAACGTATAGATTACTTATTAGAAATGACGGGGATCAGCTGCTGTCTCCTCCGTACAGCCCAGTTGGGGCTGCAGGGCGGCTGCCGGTGCATCTTCTCCTCTGACTGCACATCAAAACTCTCCAGCGGTCTGAGCGATGTGCAGCACTGCACAGGACAGGAGTGTATTGTAGATTTTCTCAGAGTCTAAAGCAGCGTTTCATCCCGCTGGGTCCGATACCCACCTGCGTTCATGCAGCCCGAAGCAGCGCTCAACCTGGACACCTGCGCATGTGTACATACTGATGCCAACCTCCGCTCCTATGTGGCAGTTTTACCAGCGGGGTGAGGAAATGCACGAAGAGTGCAAAGCACTTGTCTCCTAGAACTATATGTTAATGATTTTAATAATTTGTTGAGATAAATGGAGGAATTAAATTCAGTCACAGCTATTTTTGTAATTTTGAGAATAATTTCTACATTCCCTTTTTCCTTTTTCTTTGCAAATGGGTTCATTCTTAGTGCTGATATGTGAATACTTATGTTAAAATGACAGTTTGCGGTTTAATTAATAAATATTTTCATGTTCTGCTGCGCTGCTGCAGACCCTCACTGACTCAAACTTGCGTACACGAACTCAGAGCTGTCGTGAGATTTGATTGTATCCTACGATCACGTTCAAATTGATAAATGCCGAGTCTTGCGTGGAAATGGTCGTACGCACAGATTTTCGTCGTACGATCATTTGATAAATGAGGGCCTATGTGTGGAAAAAACACAGAATGTTAGGTAATGAAAATAAATTAATTATTGAGAAAAAAAATCACAGTTTGATCATGAAATTAAAAAGAAAATAAATTGGAAAAAAAAAAGTTGGGTTGAGTATGAAAACCTGTTCATGCATACTTCGTAGTTCATAATTTCATACCGCGTGTGTTGTATCCCCTTAGAAAATATGTATATTCTGAATATGTCCGGATTTTATTTTTAAAAAAACTTGTTCTGTGAATAGTTCCTTTACTGTTGTGATAAAAAAAAACAATGAATCTCAATTCTAAGGCTGTTCTGTACTTGTCAAACAATAAATGAAGAAACTTTTGATCAATCTGTATCAATTTCAGACATAAAATAATGTACCAATTTAAGATGGTTGGTGGAAATAGTACTAGCACATGTACGTATATGCGTGCACGTGCACATGTGCACGTGGTCAGGATGGTACCACCTCCACCTCAATCTGAGCGAGAAAAAACCCTGCATACTTGCCAACATTGGGCTGTGAAAAAAAGGGAGATGTTTTTAATCGGTGTATCGACCCAAGGCGTAATTATTTGTCATTTCTTGCCTTGTATTTTAAAGGGGGTTCATTCTGTGCATTGGTCTCACTACCTGGGCACGTTTGTGGCTTAGTAAAATTAAATGAAGGAAGTGAACCATCTTGTCATTCAGGATCTTTGTATCCGTGGGAGCAGGCGGAGCCCCAAACATACAGACAGACCGCAGCAGGTGAGCTTAGAGGAGCATAGAAAAGCAAAGCCAAATGCTCCAGCACCGATGTGGGAATATTTCAGCTTCAAGCCCAGTGACAGAAGTGGAACCATCAACTCAGACAAGCCACTTCAAACACAATCACCCAGTTGAGTTTGCCCAGCTGGGGGTGGGGTGGGGCAAAATTGCACTGTTGAAGTGCAGTTTTATTGTTGAGACTGGATAGACCATTGCAGGCTATTTAATGTTTTGGAGAAATAGGGTCTAGTTTATTGGGGTTTTTTTGGTGCAATTTTTCTGACAGAGATGGAGTCCTTTTTTAATTAAATTTTTTATTGTTTTATTGTGTGTCTATTTAGGATAGTTAAAAGTTCTGGTTCTGGACATTCCAGTGTGAAATAAAAGTTTAATTGTTGCATTTTGAAAGGATGTACTTGCATTATTATAATATATTAACATTACATAAGTGGTTATTTTGGTCTTGGTAAAGTTGACAATAATATAGTTTGTCAATAAGTCTAATATATATCTAAGATTAATCTCAATATTTGAAACATGTCTATTTTGCATAGATGGGTTCTCATCAGTAACAAGAGTCTAGAACAGGTTTCATCCAGATCCCTCATGCAGAAGCAGTTGTAACGCTGTTTGTGGGCTGTGGGTGATGAAGATTGGTATGTAAGACTCGAGCACAAGAGAGCAGCTTGAATGGGAAGGATCAGGTGCTGTTTTTCTGCCAAAACAACGTGCAGCAACATTTCCTCTCTTATGACATGGAGGCCAGCCGGTACATGTCCGCTGCAGCTCTGAGGTGGAAAAGTCGAATGGTTGTCTGAATGCAAACGGAAAAATGCACTATCACTGCTTTCCAGAGCAGGTCTGAGAGGAGCTGTGTGAGCAGCCCTGCTCCTCAGTGATCAGAGACACAGAGGGCAGGGAAGAAGCAGGTTATGGCGCTGTGGAGCAAAACTGCGGCCATCAGCCACCATTGGAGTAAAGTCCAGCCGATTCTCATAGTTTGCAAAACGTTCTATCAGCACGGATTAATCAGCCAAACCGACTAATCGGTGGACCTCTAGCTAAAACCCCGCAGGATTCACCGGTGTTGAAGTTACAGACTGTGTATCTGGGCAACCAAACACCCCAGGTCATGTGATCACATGTATTTGTGGTTTTACAGCAGGTAGAAAACAGTTACTTCATTCTTGCAGTATGAGCATGTTAGTATGAGGAAAAACACTTAACTTCAACAAGACTCAGACTGTAATCAAGTGAAATAATCTGCCAGTGTAGTAGGATAGTTACACTCGGTAAGATTTCCTGAAATAAGAAAAAATATCTTGGGTTTAGGCCTCAGACAACTCCCTTTATGCTCCCTTATGTACGTAAATGGCGATGTCCATTTCATGTGTCACCTTGCATGGCTGCCTTTATTCTTCCATGTGTCCTCTGCGTTTCCAGAACGCCGCTAGGCGGCAGTGCTGCCTGTCCCGGTGCCCTGGTGATGTGATGTCGTAGATATGAGTGTATTTTTGGACACATTTTTGCAAAGCCTCCTCTGAAAAGAATGCTGGAGCATTCTCTGTTTGTTAAGCGTCTTCCTTCTCTGGTGCTTTCGGTGGGCTGTATGGCATTTGGGGCTTTTGTGTTTTGTTTTTTTTTCTGTTGTTCCTCTCTGGTTTGTTCCTACATATCACTTACACAGTTCACTTGCACTGACCCCACGGTTTCCGGTGGTATTGCTTAGTCTTCTGTGTCAAGCGACGGACAAACAAGTCCCTCGAAAACGCACCAAATTATGTGCGTAACTAACGCACACGACGCACGAAACTCTCTGTCGAGCATAAATGGGCCTTAAAGGCATATGCCACCTCTGGGTGAAATTGAGTCTCCCCCCGCAGTCCCCTGCGTTGGACAAGTGGCCAGAAGCATTTTCTAGCAGACCCAGTCATTCTCTGAATCTGGCAGCACTGACTTTAGCTTAGCTTAGCGTAGTTGCTGTAATTGGGTGACTTCAAACAGCATCACTTGGCGAAAGTGAACTAATTAACTAGAATTTTTTTCCAATTACGTTTCGTGATCCGCACATTCTGATAGAGCACAAACGAGAAGCCAACTTCACATCAAAGGACTGACTAGGTGGCATTCAATAGGGAACTATATGCCGCAGAAGTACAGAGGCGAAGTACTGTGGATAGTAGCAAAGGCAGCACGCATGCGCAGCAAACCTGTTTATGGAAGTTGGGGATGCTCAGTAAGTGAGAACTAAAATCATGGTTAATAATCTGCCAGGGTTCTGCTCTAGCTGAGCAAATGTTCTCAGAACAAGATGATTGGAGGTAAGATTGGAAGACTTGGTTAGGCAGCCAGTTTTTGCAGTACACCTGGATCAGTTTACACCTAAACACAGCAGGTCCTGACATGGATTATTCAGGAGGAAGAGGAGGAGGAGGAGGATGTGGACAGACCTTCTTGTTTTTCTTTTCATGTTTTCAGTCAGCTGATGTCTGCTGTTACAGGAAGAAGAAAAGATGGCGGACTGTGTGTGTGTGTGTGTGTGTGTGTGTGCTCTCAGATGTTCGGGTTCAGACGACATGAATCCAGATGACGTGTGTGTGTGTGTGTGTGTGTGTGTGTGTGAGCTTTCAGATGTTCGGGTTCAGACAACATGAATCCAGATGACGTGTGTGTGTGTGTGTGTGTGTGTGTGTGTGTGTGTGTGTGTGTGTGTGTGTGTGTGTGTTGTGGGTTCTGGTTCAGAACCTTGCAACTCAGACAGGAAACACCTGCATGTGTTTACTGACACGTGTGAGTGTTCGTTCTCGTTCTTCTGCAGTTTGTCTCACAGTTGTTCTTCTCTTGTCTTTGCTTCCTCCTTTATCTCTCTCTGCTCCTCTCACAGCCCCGCTTCCCCTCACTCCCCCTCCCCCTCTGCATGCCAGGTGTTTCTGACCAATGGCTGTGGTATCTGGAGCCACATAGTCCCACCCCCTGCTGAAGGGTCACTCTGGTAATTCTGCTTCTTCTTCTCTCTTTTTTCCTTCTGCTGCTTGTTTCCGTGTTTCTGACACCTGAACCTGAACACACCCGAGGAGGAAATTGGTTCTGGTCTGAGCATGCTCAGATCAGCAACAGGTGTGAAGAAGATGGAGTCTGACTCTATCCCATAATAACCTGAGATGAGTTTAATTTTACTGACCTACAGTGGATAAAGGAAATATACACACCCCTGTTAGATAGAATAAACCTGTAATGAGGAAATTCATGAAAACGTGTGCAAATGAAAACATTGAAAACAACAATCAACACACGCAAGATAGAAGAGAAAAAAACAACATGCAAGTAATTCCAGGTTCCTCTTATATGTCCTCTTACCTCAACGGATCCAGTTTATTTATACAGAACATTCATAAACACTAAAGGAATGGTACACCCACAGAATAATGAGCCTTCACTTTCTACTCGCACTCGTGCTGAGCAAGACTCTGGAGCACTTTTTAAATACAGTGTATTTCAAATGCAGCTGTAGATCAGAAGGCTTTTTTGTTATCGGCTGACTTTCATATAATGGAGCTCACAGGCACTCAACACAAACAGATCCATAAAAGCCCACAAAAACTTAGCAATTTTCCTCCATACTGCTCGTCCAATGTAATCCAAGTGTCCTAAGTGGGCAGCGTCCATAATTTACTCCAAACGACATCATTTCATACATTTTTATAGCCTAAACCAGGGGTGTCCAGCTCCGGTCCTCGAGGGCCACAATCCTGCAGGTTTTCCATGTCTCCCTGCTCCAACACACACCTGACTCAAGTTCATCGGCTTTTAGATTCATTTAGTTTGAGTCAGCTGTGCTGGTGCAAGGAGGCATGGAAAACCGTCAGGACAGCGGCCTTTGAGGACCGACTTTGGACACCACTGTACATCTTACTTCTGCGATGCGTGGCAGACAAGATTTCTTTCTTTCTTTCTTTGTTCCTTTCTTTCTTTTTGTTTCTTTCTTTCTCTCTCTCTCTCTCTCTCTCTCTCTTTCTTTCGTTCTTTCTTTCTCTCTCTCTCTCTCTTTCTTTTTTATTTGTGATATTAAAAAGTGTTCCAGAGTCTTGCTCAGCATGAGGGTGAGTAGAAAACGAAGGCACATCATTCTGTGGGTGTACTATTCCTTTACCAATACCTTTGTTTCTGGACAATGGATGATAGAAACTTAAATTCAAGTTATAAGATAATCAGAAATGTTATAATTAAGGATAAAGTGGGTTTTGGTGGCTCTAACTAATAACTGCAGCATGTACAGGCTGGAAACCAGCTTCCCTGTGTGAGATAATGCCAACTTCAGATTTTTATTTTATGGCATGAGTAGCTTTGTGTTATCTTTCAGATTGTATGGTGCACTAATACTATAAACGCATGCACGTGACTCGCGATGTTGCTACAGACCTCAAAGAAAGGCTCCCTGAAATCCACAGTGATCAATATATTTATTGGAGTCAGCCGTTACCTTTCCTCCCTCAGGGCAGCGTTCCTGCTGCTCTGCCTTTGCCCCCGTCACTCTGCTGCTGTCCACATGTGCAGCAGATGACAGCATCACCACTGCAGCGTCAGTTCAGAAATGTTGACGTTAGAGCTGCACGATTCTGGTAAAAATGTGAATCATGATTTTTTTTTTGCTTAAAATCAAGATCACGATTCTCTAAAACGATTTTTTTTCCCCAAAAGTATTTATTGCACTAATAAACTTTAACAAAACAAACAAAACAACCTATTCAAAAGGTAATTCAAAATAAAGCATGTGTTTGCACAAGAGCTTTGTTGGAGCATTTCTTTGGCAGATGCATAGTTGTAGTTCTTTAACATTGGTTAGGGGGTGGGGGAGGCAACGGCAGTGTTGCATTTGAGGGCGCTTGAAAAAATCTGGGAAGAATCGAAACTTATTTGTGATAAGCTCATGATTAAAAATGTTTCAGAATTGTTGTGGGTAGAATTGAGATTGCATGTATGTGTGAATTGAGATCACGATTTTTTAACGATTAATTGTGCAGCCCTAGTTGACGTTGTTCATGTTAAATCATTTCATTCTCAGCATTCTTAAGTTGCGGTGATGAGGATACAGCCGCAGCGCCCGCCAGTCAGTGAAGGTGAAATGCAGCTCTCCTGGGGCGATTTCCTCCTCTGTCCATGCAGTGGTGCGCACTTCTTCACGTGCTGGTGTTGTGGTTTAGGAGGGGGCGGGACTTGGAGACAAAGCGTGCCTGGGTCTGCGTTTCTGATTGGTTGGGAGGGAGCAGTGACTGTAGTTTTAAACATAGACATTAATACGTAGACACTATTGGATGCTGCTGGCTGCTAGGCCGACGTGCCTGTCGGACGACCATCTTGGGTCAGACCAAAGTTCAGACAGCTGCTCAGATCTTATTTTAATCACATGAAAGACACATCAGAAATGGAATAAAATTTCACTTTAAGCACTTGAATGGCTCTACCATTTCAATAACCAAGGCAAACTGGAAAAAAAAAACGTTATTTGCATAACATTTATTTATTTAGAACCAAAACAATTTAAACTCAAATAAAGTCAAACTTTATTCAGTTGATTCAAGCTAGATACAGAGTTATGGAATCACTAGTCGGCCTTTATGCAAAGTTCTGACATTGGATTTTATTCATTCACTTTTTCTGCCTTTTCCCTTTGTAATACTCTTTTTTTTGTATCACTATGGATCCATGTGCATTCTTTACAAAGTTTAGAATAAATGATTGAATGATTAATTCATCAGTTCTTAATTAATAAGGGAATATTATTATTCCCTTATTAATTAAGGGAATAAACTTTTTTATAAATAAAATTTTTTATTTATTTTTTATTTGTGTTCCCCTCCCCCACTTGACCTACAGGTGCCTATGGCACCTGCCAGGCCGGCATTGTAAATAAGAATCTTGTTCTTAATGTCATTGCCTGGTTAAAAAAAGGTTAAATAAAATATTATTGAATTAATGAATATAAATTAATTAATGACTTAATGGATTAATTAATGCAATTTGAATGAATAATTAATAAATGTGAATGAATTACTTAATCATTAATTGACTTATTAATCAAACTTTATTATTGTTTCAGGCTTGTAGGGTTTTAATAACACAACCCAATAAAAGAATAAATAAAACACACACATATGTAATAAACTATGTATAATCACACGAGATCTGGTTTATATTTCTCTGCATTTGAACAAAAGTGGAGATGCTTTGCAGGTTTGCTACTGTAAATCAAAAACAAAATGCCATATATAAAGCTATGCAATCGTTTAATTCAATCCAATAGTCCCGGCAGCCCCTAAAAGGGTGGCATTTTCAGTCAGCCCATTTATCTGGAAATCGGTTGAAAACTGGTTGAAAATTGACCGAGTGAAGCATTCACAATGCGCGCTTCCGTAGTACAGCTGAGAGGAGCAGTTCGATACCCAGACAACAACAAAAACACAGTTAGCGAAACTCTGAACTCACAGGACAATAGTACTTATTCGTTCTTTATTGGGGTTTTGGGGAAAATCAAGGAGTTTTGCTGCAGATAATGTCTTGTATAGTGGCTGCCTCATTATCGCCATTTCACATGATGTCCACCGAACGGCACTTAACATAATATCTTCCGAAAGGCTCAAGGTGATGCAGAAACTTTACCGGTGAGTAAATGCACATATATACTCCTAGAAATTAGTTCCAGGTTAAAAAAAAACCAACTTATCCTTTAAGTTTATTCTAGCTACGCGATGGGCTGAAATGTAAAAACGATGGGAGACTTTTTTTCTACTGAATTTCCTATAGAGGCTCTTTTTTTTTATCTATTGAAGGCACACCTATTCTGCCCTACAGAGCAAAAAGGCAGTAACTGCATTTTTGGTCAAAAATGAGTTATCATTGTCATGACTTTCAAGGTATCCTTTGTTATGTGACAAAATATCTTATCTCAAATGTGTGTCATTTTGGAGAAAAATGGTAGCTGTTTGTGCAGTAACTGCAAATAGCCCGAGTAAAACAAAGCAAAAATACAGTCACATCCATTACTGTATTCTTGCTTTGTTTTCATGTCAGTTACTGTACTTTTGCTTGGTATTACATCATGTAAAACACCCATTGTTGCTTAAAAAGCTTTTGAAAAAACAAGACAAAATTATTTTGAATTTAAATTAATTGAATTTGTTTGCATTTTGTCTGCTCTGTTGTATTGCAGGTAGCCTAAATATTTCTTCAAAGTGAAGTTGTTTTGCAGTTCTTCAATGTTAATTTTTGTTGTAAGTGATTGCAGATACATTATGGCAGAGGTGGACAATGGGCTTTACTGTATGCACAGCTCCAGACGGGAAAGAAAAGGTGCAGTATTAAGTTCAGGAAGTACTGGAGCTGTGCATAAAGCCCATCTCTGCATTACAGATAAACACACCCAGATACACAATCTATTAATACTCACACATAATAATGTGGTTTTATAAAAATGAATGGTCCCTATTTTGGCATTTAAACGGCTTGATGTGAGATATCTAAAGCAGTAACTTCAGCAACAGAACAACTTCTAAGGAGAAATATTTCCTTAAATGGTCAAATTACTTTGAGATTGGTATATCCATGTTCAGGAAAGCAAATGGTTCCAATAAGTCCAAATACAGTGCATCTAACACACCCAGAGCCCAAGTTGTGAGAAAACAGTTTTTGAAAAATCTGCAGTTACTGCCTTTTTCCTTGGTATGGTGCCACATTTTTGGTAAGTATTACAAAGAAAGAATACAGTAAGTGCAAAATGGGGTATACCATCATATATATGAATATTAATATGCACAAAGAATAAGCCACTATAAAGTAACAAAATTGTCACATGTCCATTGTTCTACCTACAATGACTTGGGCTGGACAACAGGATAACTTTGAAGTCATTTTTCTCAGTTTTGGACTGTGTGTAGTTACTGTATTTTTGCTTTGTAGAGCAGTATTGATCGATATATCGTTATCGAATTATCACCCAGTCCTAGACTTTACCCACTCAGGACACTTGGATTACATTGGAACAGCAGTATGGAGGAATATTGACAAGTTAATGTGGATTTTTATGGACCTTTTTGTGTTTAGCGCCGGTGAACTCAATTATGACAGTTGGCCGGTAACGAAAAGCCTCCCGATCTCTGGCTGCATTTGAGATATTAAAGTGTTCTAGAGTCTTGCTCAGCATGAGGGTGAGTAGAAAATGAAGGAACATCATTCTGTGGGTGTACTATTCCTTTAAAGGTTAAACGGGGTGAACTCGTATCTATTACCATAATTACTTTCGTTATTTTGTTCTTTCAACTACTATTATCTTTATATTTTTATGTGCAATGCATTTTGTGTGTAATGAGGCTGCAGATGGAAATTAGTTCTGAAAACTAAAATCTAACACACACACACACTCACACACACACACACAGAGTTGTAGAGAGTTGTTTACAGCAGAATTCATCAGCTGAGAAGTAAACAAAACACAGCAGCTGGAGCTCACCTGCACAGGTTGTTGTATGTTCTCTTGTTTTTGACATCAGAATAGCAGGTCTTCTTCAGGTCCTCCTGAGGGCTCAATGTAGGTGCCAGTTGCCTAGCAACCAGGATCTGTTTACTGCAGAGTACCTGCTGTTGAAACCTGGGGAGGATGATGCTCACCTTTGATGGAGGAGGAACACCTGATCAGGGGTTTTAAGGAAGCTAGATTTTTTTTTTCCTTTTTAAAATTTAATAAACAAAAAAGAGAAACACTTTTTTTTCAGTTTTTTTCTTTCCTGAAACAAACAAAAATAAATAAATGGATGGATATGTTGTAGCGCAACACCTTCGCTATCTGATCAGAAGTGCTGTTCATTTTGGCATACTATGAGAGAAGTTAATGTTGTTTTATAAGTCAGAGTACAGACCTTTTCAGTACGGTTTGTTCAGCCAGCTCAAGCGAGAGAGCCGGAGGAGGCAGCGAAAGATCACAGGAGCATCGCTGAAGGTTACACGGTTATTACAAAATAACTTCGTGATAAACCGTGGTGAACTAACTGTGTAAATCAGACTCCGCTTCTGTGTCCGGCGGTCAAGTTTATCTTCAGCTGTCTACTCCCAAGTGTGCATTTCTTCAGAGTCCAGAGAGAGCCCCTGTCTCTTCCTGATTCCTTGTTTTAAGGATCTGGCTTAAAGTCCGTCCCCCTGTTCTGTGTAGTCCTTCCCTGTGGTCCTGCACTGAGAAATGCCCCAAATGAACTACAGAAACCATCAGTCCTTTCAGTCTGTGAACAACATGTCTGCATTAAAGTGACTCCGTCTTAATTCTGCTCTCTCTAAAGTCAGTGTGACACGTCGCCCTAAACTTTATCACTCGTCCTTGTCATAACTTAAACAGTGCATAGTTATAAACACAGGCCGTCTGCTACCACAGATAGAAAAATAAAAGCATAACCATCTCCTGGAATTGATTGCTATGATACGTTGAACCTGCTGGGCGGTTCTGGTCTCCTGAGTTTACCTGCTGCTGCAGCAGCTTTTAGATCGGTCTGACGGTTTGTTTTCTCAGTTGTCAGCTGATCATGTTTTAACCTTCCAGCATTCACTGGGGCTTTAAACTATTTAATCAGTCAGGTGGGAGGTGCTCCTGCAGATTGTCTGTGTAACATCACCTATGAAGTTCAAGTCTGCTGTTTTAGAGCATATGAAGAATAAGCATCAAACCATCATCAGGACCCAAACGTCTTCCTGATCTGGAAGCGTTTCCTTGATCTACGAGCGTCTCTGATCAGCAAACACCCCTTTGAAAAACATCTATTTGATCGGGTATCGTTTCTGTGATTGTGAAACGTCTCTGAAAAACCCAACTCAGCTGTATCCTTTTCCTCGTCTGACCCAGCTAGACAAGTGGTTTCTGACATTTGTTTATCAGTAGGGATCAGAACCAGGTCCTGACGTTTGTGTGTGTGTGTGTGTGTGTGTGTGTGTGCGTGTGACAGGATGGGGATGAGACCTTCAACCGGGCCAAACTTCTGAATGTGGGCTACAAGGAGGCTCTGAAGGAGTATGACTATGACTGCTTCGTGTTCAGTGACGTGGACCTGATCCCCATGGATGACCGGAACACTTACAGGTGCTTCCAGCAGCCGCGCCACCTGTCCGTGTCCATGGACAAGTTTGGCTACAGGTGAGTTCACACCTGTCCAGCTGGCTGTTTGTAGTGTGTCTTGCTGTTTGTTCTGGTACATTCAGGTCAGGAGTCACACGACCTGATGGTTACCTCCGAAGGATTAATGAGTCCTTCACAGTTCTGCCGTTACATAAAGCTGGTGAGTCAGAGCTGAACTACAAAGAACAAAAACCTACCAATCAGGTCCTTCATTTATCAGCCGCACTTGCACACAGATCTGAGCTTATTCAGTTTAAAAACATTTTCCTACAAAGTGTTGAATTTACCCGCTTATTCTTCTACTTAGAAATTAGCCTAAATATAGTACCTTTTACTAGAGCCTAACCGATATGGGATTTTTGAGGCCGATACCGATATTGGGGGCTTTAAAAAAATCGATATCCGATATATTGGTCGATATCCGATGTCAGCCGCTATATATCAGTCAGGATATTAAAAAATGAACATGGACATACAGGACATACATACTGTCCACAGGGCTGTACAGTGCGAGCGTTTTACTCGCATATGCGCCTAAAAATATATTGGTGCGAGTACCGGAAAAAAAATGGGAGCACGCGTGCGAGTGTAGATTTCATCCCTCTAATTTACACTTTGCTCCTAAAAAAGTCAGGATTGATTTAAAGTGGAAATGAAACTGCCAACCAAACTAAATTTATTAATTTGCCAGTAGAAAAATACATAAAAAATATGAGCAAATAAGAGAAAACGTAGCAACATTTTTGTGGTCAGGACGCCGCCATGCGGCAGCTTTGAAGTCACCGCGTTGCGCTCGAGCTCCACATTGAACCATCGGTATCACCAGCTACACAACAACTAACAACCGTGACACAGTTTAGAAGATGGACATAATGAAAGGTGAAGCTGAAAGACCAGTCCAGCATCCAGATCCTGTTGCAGATGCTTTCCAGTCCGTAGGCCGCGTGACTAGAGAGGAAGCCGGGGCTGATCTGGAGCGGAGCGGGGAATCCCGGATAGAAACAGCTGAGAGAAACCTGCTGCAGAGCTGTTCCGATCATCGGACTGTAGCGAAGGGATTTATGAGTGTTGCCGATTGAGGTGTTTCTAATAACCCCGGCTTTACACCTGGTCCGTGACGTGAGCGCAGCGCAGCGGCTTTGCTGAGCATTTACATCGTTTACTGTGCAGCCGTGCAGCGCACCCGCGAGCGCACCAGCTGTTGTTAGATTCGTGACATCACGGAATCACGAGAGGACTGCTAGATCGCCTGTGATTCTCATCCAAATGGTTAATTTTGTTCACATGTTCATGCGTCATGGTTCCTTATTTCACTGTAACCTTGTGGACACGGAGATGCTGTCATGTTCAGATAGCTCAGCAGTTTAAAAGCTGCACGTGGCTTTTGTTTAGTAAGTTACCGGATATTTTACGCTGAACCTGTGTCTGACTTCCTGTCTGGTTCTATCTGAACTACTGATATTAACGCGGTGTCGGTACGTGGAGCGTCCAAAATAGAGCTGGCGCGTATCTGTAGCGCAGCGGCGCGGCACGCCGGAGCGACGACTGACCGCTCACGCGCCGCGGCGTGATCAATATGTTTCACACCATTGATTACATGGGTGCAATCCGGTGTGCATGGCGCGCCGCTGCGCTGCGCTCACGTCACGGACCAGGTGTGAAGACGGGTAAGAGGCTTAAAGAGGAACGGAGTTGGTGAATTACGCAGCGATGTTTGTAAGGACCGATACCGCAGATACCGATACCGGTAAACGGAGCTCCGCTGGTGATATTAAAAACACTCAGAGCAGCTTCAGGCTTTCCTCTGCGGGCCTCTAGTTTACCAGACTCCAAGTCTTCAGATCGTTTTCCTCATTTTCTCTATAAAATGTTCACACATGATCAGGAGTCAGAGGTTTCCTCTTCAGAGCCAAACCAACCAAACTGGTGACGTCAAAGCTTAGCTTTGCAAGCGTCTTTGTGGGCTTTAAATAATCATGATAATAAATAATCATGATTATTATCATCATCACCATCGTCATCATATTAATAATAATACATCTGGGAGATTTTCTGATTGAAGGTGATGTTTGGTTACAGCTGTAACCTAAACCATCAGACGTCTCTTTTACATCGTTAGCATGGCTCGTCCAGCTTTTCTTCCATGTAGTGAAACCGATAATGAGTCTCTGGATTTTTATGAGAACCTTTGCAGTCATGAGAACAGATATGGGGGGTCACAACATGGCAACTTCTCTCCATATTGCTGTTTAACAAAGATTAAATGAAGAGGTTACCTGCTGCTGACAGTTAAGTATCTGCAGAAGAATAATCAGGGAGCAGGTGTTATCGCCCCCTACAGTCATAGGTTTTCATGGGTCACAGGTTTTGCTGTTACACCGGTTTGGTGCCCTTTTTAACAACAATGCATAATGCAAAATCAACATCCATACCAAAGCCCACCTGACCCAGACCAACCCCACCCAGACCAAATCCTGCTGTGGACCGCTGGATGGACACAGCCAAGTGTGGCAGGGACAACAAAAAACTGCAGCACAGGGAAGTTCTCTGTATTTAAAACTGATTGTTTCTCGGTGTAATGCATCATTTGGCCTATTGCCTGGGCAAAGGTAATTATTATTAATATTTAAATGTGCTATTTAAGAAAATTCATTGCGCTCCTAAATTTTTTTCTGTGCTCCTAAATTTTTTCAGTGGGAGCACTAGTGCTCCTAGTGAAAAAGCTAAGCGTACAGCCCTGGTCCAGCTGTAGTCCAACTTAAATTCTTATAGTGACCAAAATGTGATTCAACACTAAGAATCAGATCATCCAGAATCTGTGATGATGTTTTAGGTGGTGACACAGATTTGTTGTGTTTTCTGCCTTTCTGGTGCTGCAGCCCAGGTTAACGTTCACACCACAGATGTTGCATCTAACACCTGTTGAATCTTTGTGAAGTGGCTCCACCTTACTGTTTTCCTCTGCCTGGGAATGAATATATATACATTTAGTGTATTTTAGTAATTAGATTTCAATACTGTAGATGACCATTTCAAAATTAAAACAACTGGCTGGAAACGGCTTACAGTGATAACACAGACTAATGGAAGGTGTTTTTAAATGATATATTTTTAAAGACTCATTCACTAAAACACCTTAGAAATATAAATTTGTCATCTTTACAAGCTTCAAAAAATTCCATCTTCCACTTAACACAAGGGACTAAACTAGATTTAAGAGCAATGTTGCAGCTTTTAAAACATCTAAACAGAATTGCAAATAAATACATTAGTTGGAGCTTTTTAATTAGTTTAATGAAAACTTAACCTTCTGGATTTATGAGCCCCAGTAAAACCTGCATGGCATGAAGTGTAGAGGGACACAATATAATAATTTTATATTAGATAACAGTGGAGATGGAAGTTTATCTCGTTTGGTCACAAAGACGCAACTTACACAGCGTTTACTGCTGTATAACAGTCTGACATTAGCTAATTGTAGAGATGGAGTTAGCAGCTGTTTAACAGTCTGACATTAGCTAATAGTTAGAGCCCGACCGATATATCGGCGGGCCGATATATCGGTGGGCCGATATATCGGGCCGATTTTGGCGTCTGGCCCATTAATCGGCATCGGCCAAAATGTGGCCGATATAAATATTGTGTTTTTGGTGCAAAAAGCAAAAAGAAACTTCTACCGCGCGCTTATTCTGCTCCTCTGCTGCCTTCCTGAGTGCTGCTCCCTGCCGCCCCTCCCCTCACAGAGAGCAGCGTGCTTCGCAACCCCCCCCCCCCCTCGTGCTCCCCCGCTTACACACGCACTCAGCTGCAGTACAGAGAATCGGCGGAGGAAAGCAGAGCAGACGGCGACGGAGAAGCAAACAGTTTACTCCATTATAAGCTGGCTTTGTAAAAACCATATAAAACTCTACTTTAGGGCCCCGTGACAACAAACGTCCTGTGGAAACACGCTGTTCAGGTGCATTTAGGAGAGCAGACGAGTTTAATATGCGCTAGCTTGGCGAACATATAGCATTTTAACCGAATAAGTTGCTTCTTTGTGAAATAAACAGACATATGCAACAGCTAACTCCCATCTCTATTATTAGCCAAAGTAAGACTATTATAGGCTACAGCATTTAAATGCTGTGTAAGTTGCCTCTTCATGAAATAAACAAGGTATAGGATTTTAGAAAGAATATAAGATTATTATATTGTGTCCCTCCACACTTCATACTGCCATAATGTTTTCATTAAATTAATTTTTAAAAAGTTCCAATGAATGTATTTAGTTGTAATTCTGTTTGGATGTTTTAAAATCTGCAACATTGCCACTTAAATCTAGTTTGGGGCCTTGTGCTCAGTGGAGGATGGGACTTTTCAATAGCTTATAAATATGACAAATTTATATTTCTAAGATGTTTTTGGGAATGAGTCTTTTAAAAATGTATCGGTTACAAAAGTTTGCCTTTTCTGATGTCATTATGTTTACAGTTTACCTTATTTACAATTGTGTTTACAGTTTGCCTCTTATTTATTATTGTGTTTAGAGTTTTCCCTTTTTTTTAATTGATTGTATTTATGGTCTTGAGTTGACACTGTTCAAGTTAAAGTTGCTTATTTTAATTCTATAGTGTTCTGTTTCTTAGTCTTGAATCCTATTTTGATTATGAGAATTTAAGTTGTACTACAGTTGGACAGTGCATATCCTGTGCATGTCTATGTTCATTTTTTAAATATTCTGGCCGATATATATCGGATATCGGCCAATATCGGATATCGGCTAATATATCGGATATCGGTTTTTTAAAGCCCCCGATATCGGAATCGGTATCGGCCTTAAGAATCCCATATCGGTCGGGCTCTACTAATAGTAGAGATGGAGTTAGCAGGTGCATCTTTGTTTATTTCACAAAGAGGCAACTTGCACAGTTAAAATGCTAATGTCGCTAAAACTAGCACATTTAAAACTCGCCTGCTCTCCTTAATGCGCTCTAACAGCGTGTTTCCTCGAGGACGTTTGTTGTCACGGAGCACTAAAGTGTAGTTTTATGTAGTTTTAGAAAGTCACAGCTTACCAGGGGTTAACTAAACGTCTGCATCGGCTCTGGTCTCCTCTCTGTCAGCATGTGTGTGTGCTCCGGGGAGGGGGAGCAGAGAAAGCGCTGCTCTCTGTAAGGGGAGGGGGAGGAGGCAAGGAGCAGAAGGAGCAGCTCTCAGGAAGGGAGGGGGAGAGCAGAAGCGCGCAGCAGAAATTTCTTTTTGCCGTTTGAATCAAAAGTAGAATTTTTATTTTAGCCGATACCGATTAATGGGCCAGAAACCAAAATCGGCCCGATATATCGGTCGGGCTCTACCTTTTACACGTGCTTGTGTAATAATTACAAAAAAAAAAAAAAAGACTGAAGATTTCTATCTGAAACTGGCTATCGACATTTCCAGCAATCCTTAACTCTTCAGTTTCCCATAGTAATGTTGTCTGCCACCGTTTGTTTGTTTTTTTGTTTTTCTAAATTTCATTTATAGGATGGAGTTGCAGTCAGTGTTTTTAAAGTGAATGGTTGATAAATGAGGGGCCGGGTGAGAACTGGCTGACGGATGAAAGCCAAAGCTCAGTTAAAACTGGTTGATCCTGATCCTGGCTCATTTAAATCTAAAGCCCTTAGGAGCCACACCAGGTTAGAGAATGAGACGAGAAAGGCAAGTATTGTCAGAACAAAGCTGAAGAAAAATTTCAGCCATCTTCATGACACACCTGTCTCACAAAAGCAGTTGTGCTTGAAGGTTTACATCCCCTCCCATTAAAAGATGGAAAAAAATCAGCTGCCAGTTCAACAAGTTATGGTGACAAAAGTAATAATAAATAAAAATGTTAACACAACATTTTTATTTATTATTACTTTTTTCAGTTTCATGTTATTTGAATTACCATTGTGAATTTAGCCTTTTTTAATGGGAGGGGATGTGAAGCTTGAAACTTTGTGAGACAAAGTTGCTTAGAATTAGATGTAGATCAGGACAAAAACCACTGTGACGTGTGTTCAGACCAAGTGGGATTTGGGCGTCAAAATCGCGCCTGACGCCCAAAGTTGGACGCTGGGTTACTAAAAAGTCAGACGCTTGATTTCCAGCGTCTTGACGCCCCTGACGCGCGGCGATGGATGCCCAGCCAAGGCTCGTTCGACGCGCCTCGGGAGGAGCCCCTCCTTTTTCTTTTTCCTGTCACTGGTCAGTCTGCACCATTGCAGATGCAGGAGAGAGAGCGGCTCGGCTTTATGTGATAAATGAAGCAAGGGAACGTCGTCATCAGGCATCTCTGCTCTGTGTCTGGTTCACCAGATGATTCCAGGTGTTCTGACTGTGATGAGTTTCACCGTTTACCCCAGGAGGGGCGCTTTCAGCCGTCTGATCCGGCCCAGTTTAACAACCCGCTGTCCCGATGCGGGGCAGCATCATAAACCCAGTACATCTCGTCGGCACAGCAGGTCATGAAAACCATCGTTCAGAAACCGGGACTTTCCGGGATCCTCCTCTGTCTTCAGAGAGAGAGAGGAGATTCCCTTGGTTCTTCTGGGTGTTTCCATCCTGTCAGAAAATGTGTGTCTGTGTCATGACTTGCTCTGATTGGTCGACGCCCTGCATCAAGACGCCAAAGTTCAGATTTTCCAACTCCGGCGTCTGACGCCCGTGACGCGTGTAACGTGCGTCAAACGCTCAGAATCTTAAATCTCGACGCACGTAACGCGCCGCAATATTTTCAACACCTCCTCAACGCGCCTCATCCATTGACTTTGCATGTAAACCTGACACCCTTGATGCCCATATCGCGCTTGGTCTGAACACACCATGAGAGTTCCTCCCCCAGGTGGTACAGATGACCCAAACTTCAGGTCCTGGCTCATGGACTATATGAATAATTTTGAGGACATATATTTTACATGTGTACCTATATTTTTACATTAGCCCTAATTCTTATGTAGTGTGAGGGTTTTTTGCATTACTAAAATGTCCATGTGTGAAAAATTTTGAAACAAAGTTGTTTGGCTTGGAAGATAATTGTGGCTGGCTTTGTTTTTGTTGTGCCACAAAGCTTTTTGTTGAGAAAATCCAAAACCGGGATCTCTCTGTCAAAGCAGGGGATACAGAACCAACTTAATGAAAATTATGACCAATGATTCATATTGATTCATAATGATGAATATTTCCCACCAACCGAGTATGTATGGGTGGGGTGTGTAAGTTTGCATCATTCCGATCCAAATCTTGCCTCATAAATTGCTACCAGCGATTAGTTAGGAGCCATTCTCACTGCGCCAAATTGGAGTAAAACTGCAAAAGTTTTTAGAAATTTGTCCTCTCATCTCCACGAAACCGGGGATTTGCCTCCATGAAACTGATCATGTCTGAAAGCAGGTGCCAAGGTGAAGAGGTTTGAAACCTCGACTGTCTGCGTTCCGTCTGCAGCCTGCCAGAAACATAACAGATCAGCTGGTAACTCACATGCAGTTAACCCGAATGTTGGAGTATAATGTTTAAAAAAAAGGTTAAAAAACACTGACCCAGAGTTCCTTACAGATGCTTGTAAAACGTTGATTACTGTTAAGTTTTCCAGTCTGTTCTCCAGTTTAATATCACAAATGCAGTTTCCCCCCCGACTTTCATATAATGGAGTTCACTGGCGACTGAACCAAAAAGGTCCATAAAAGTCCACAAAAACTTGTCAATATTCCTCCATACTGCTCGTCCAATGTAAACCAAGTGTCCTGAGTGGGTAGTGTCCAGAATTACGAATAATAAAGAGATAAATAAAGAGAAACGAACACACATAATTCTGTGGGTGTACTATTTCTTTACAATGTAGCAGATGAAGTCTCTTAGGTTTCCAGATCCTCCTATAGAGCTTGAGGAGTCATGTGACAATTCTGAGGAAGCGGAGTCGCGCCGCCACGTTGGTTGTACAGGTTTAACTGTCAAAACGAGAGCTGTCGGGAGTTTTAACATTGGAGGGAAAAGGAGCAAAGGAGAAAAGCCGTACAGGGATAATTTAATGTCGAACACAAAGAAGACTTATTTGGAGAAGTTGGGGGACATACCCGGACTGGACCTATATGAGCTGGATGGATCAGAGTGGGACAGTAATCTGGACCACTTACCTCCGTCCTCCACGGAGACATGCGGCTGATGCGTTGTTAAATATTTAGTCTTCACTATCCGTTTGTAACGTGGTAATATTTGACATTTTGTTCTGTTAATGTTAGAGAAGTGTTATTCTGCCTTTTACACAGTTAACTGTTATGCTGCTAGTTAAGAAAACATTTGTGAGCTGTCAGTAAACATGTAAGGAGGACGATATTTAACGTGGTTTTAATCATTTATTTATAAAAATGAAAACAGTGATTAGTGTGTGTCTTATACGTGAAAGACCAGAATAAGCTGTCAGACAGGCAGATGTCAGTGGTGTCGAACATCACGAGTAAATGACAGATAAAAGAAAGTAACCGGAGTTTTCATCAACTCATGTTAGCTTCAGTGCTAGTCTTTTAGCATACGTTTGCAAATGCACAGCAAACAAGGACGATCTTATCCAGGGTCGTAGTGTCCGGTTCATTCTCACAGCAAAGCAGCATCTTCACAGGCACACTGGTATGACTGGAAGATGGTTTACTGGTTCCTGCAAACACGATGACATGTTCCACATGACTGCTCCCAGCTGAGCAGGGCGTTTGTGAAGGAAGGATCTTCATAGTGGCGCACATCGTGCTGATTGATTCCTTATTATTAAAACTATCTGCAACAACGGCATCACTGGGGAGTAGTTTTTGAAGGATACCACAATTATCAGTCACAAAGGGATCACTAGAAAACACGCTGCATGTTGCTGAAGGTAATCTCTTTCCTTCAGACTGCAGCTGACAGCCATTCGGCGCCCCCTGTCACTTTAGCAATTTACAATCCTTGATTGATTTATTTATTTTTCAAATCGGGAATCTTGAAAACCCGTAACATTCCCTTTTTTGTCTTCTTTTTATCATCTTGATTGTGCGAAGAGCTGACACAGTCCTTCAATCAACATTATAACCCAACATCTCCACTCACGACCAACGTGGCTCTCAGCAAGTGAACAACAAACATGGCCGAACACCGGTTCAGAGGGGCGATGCGCTGTGACAACAACTCCTCAGCCTCTATCGTCTATTCCAGAGGTCTGCAACTTTTACACTGCAATGAGCCATCTTTGCCTTCGACCCAGCTAAAAAAAAAACTTTAGAAACACAAATGTTATAAGACCTTTGGAAAAAGACAACCTATATTATTTGATAAATATCTACAGTAGTTAATTTGCTGTAGTTTTTGAACAGTGACAATTAAATTTCAATTTTCTGTTTTTTTTTTGATAAAATAAGGCTTTTGCAAAAAGAGGATAGATGCATTTGTTTCCATGGCATGTAGGTACTTGTGGAAAATTATGTGAAGAAAAAAGCCCTTAATTTTCAAGCAAGTGACAAGAAATTTGATTTAAAAAAGATATATTACTGGTACTTTTGAAAACTCAATAAATATATTCCATGATAAAAAAAAATCTGCTAAAACCGGCATTTGTTTTTCTATTTACACACACAAAAAAAACGTGAGTTTGTTCTTTATCAAATTTAGCTAATGTTATACAACCATTGTTAAAGGTCCAAAGGGCCACCTGCGGTTCTGGAGCCACAGGTTGCCGACCCCTGGTCTACTCTGACACGCTCCATTTCATCTGGTCTGAGTCTCAGACCGGCTCGGGTTCTGTTTTGTAGTCTTTCTAACACAGTTTGAACCTGAAAAATGAAAACAAGACATCCTTGTCAAACTGAGATGGATCGACAACGCTGGTTCAGAGGGACCCCCTTCCCACTTCCCTCCTCAGAGAGTCTGTTTTTCTCATGTCTCCTCTGGACAGACATGATGGACAACGAAGGAACATTGGTGGTTCAGAAAGACCCATCTAAAAAATCTTGTCATGTTTCCATAAAGCTGGAGCTTCAGGAGGAAGCCAGGAAACGGGAATCTGATCCACTAGGCCTCCTCTAGAGCTGCTTCTAAATCCTGAACCTGGAACAGTTTTTCCAAAAGACAGATCACAGTATGAGGGATCCTTTGCTACGCCATCTTTGGACTGTAAGAGAAAAGTGGGTGGAGCCTCTCAATCTGCTTCCTGTCAGGAAGAACAGGAAGTGCTGACACAGACACCACAGAGGAAGAGAGGAATCTTGAAAGAGGACATTTGTCAGAGCTCTCACTTCTTGTTTACTGTGAGCATGAAAAGATGAACCCTCAGATAGAACCTGATGGTTCTGGTTCTGCAGAACGTGAAGCTGCTGTGTTTTAAAATGTGACTGAAGTTTTAATATTTTGACTTCATGTTTATTTCCCTCAGATGCTTCTTAAATGTGAGCCAAAAATAAACAACAGAAGGCTGTTCCACATAACCTAAATAAGTGATTTAGCTAGGATATCCCAATTACCCCTGGCAGAACTTATCTTTGATTCAGTTTCTCATCAGTTGCCATGGAGATACTACTTTGTGAGACTAGCCTGCTCCAGACCAGGCTGACAGCAGGCTTGGTCAATGCTGGAGTTGTTTACCAAGCTGGAGTAACTCTGGCAGAACTGACTGTGCCGTTTTAGAACAACTAATTCCATGTTTTCATTTATTTTGATACTGTTTGCACTGAACTGATAGTGTAGCAATAATACTGGATATTTAAGTAATTTAACTGTAATCATCTTCGTCAATTATTAAAGTGATCGGTGTACTCACAGTGACAATTTATATGAAAACTGGACATTTATATTGATGTTAAAGCTGCAAATAGAGTATCTGAGTCGTAAAGGTGGAGTCCGAAGTCCCCCCACCGTTTCTGTTTGCAAACAACAGTTTTCAAACTGAGCGCCCCTCCCCTCTCAGGCTAATGGCCGCCTCGTTCTTCAGCCTATTCAGCTTCAAGCCTCCATCAGAGCTCAGAAGCGGATAAAAGGCAAACTAATATTAACCCTGGTTTTCCAACGTGCACTATCTAAAGCTCTTACCTTTCCATTGGTGCATCCGTCGTTTTTCTTTTCTTTTCTTTTTTTCCTTCGACAGTTCGAGTGACTGGCGTCTGCTCCAATCATGAGCTTATTCCCACACAGCGTCGTGTCCTTAGCTCTGTCATTGGCTGCTGATATAAACAGAAATCTCCACCCAGAAACGTCCCGAACACAACAAAACAAAGCTAAAGAGCGAATTACAGGAAGGGGAGAGGGAGTTGCGCACCACTGCACGCTAGTAGAAGCCCAAAGGCCCAAAGTTTGAGAGGGATTTCACTTGCACAAGTCTAACGTTTAATTTCAGGGGGGAAACTTCGGACTCTACCTTTAACCTGGTCCTGACCCAGACCCTGATCCTGATCTAGAACCTTTCTCATCTTGCAGGTTACCGTACAATCAGTACTTTGGAGGCGTGTCTTCGATGAGTAAAGACCAGTACCTGAAGATCAATGGCTTCCCCAACAACTACTGGGGCTGGGGGGCGAGGATGACGACATATACAACAGGTACGGCTGAACATAATCATCATCCTGCATCAGAGATCTACTGCTCCTGTCACAGAGCTCCATTGTCCTGCAGGTTTTAGGTGTTTTTTTTGCTCCAACCCGCCTGACTCAGATTAACGGTCTTTGTTAAGAGCTGTTGGAGCAGGAAGCATCTGAAACATGCAGGACAATGGTCTTTGACCTATGGATCTCCTGAGCAGCATCACTGTCTTCAGGTCAAGTGGCGCCACCTTGTGGCTCCGGAAACACTGCCGTTCACTATGACGTACACCCATGAAAATCAGAGCTGTAGGACCACAGCACTGATTCTAAACATTTAAACCCGACTGACCTGGACCAGAACCTTTATAAGCCCAGGGTTTAAAGAGTGTTTATGTGTTTTGAAGTTGGGCTATATGGAGTCTGAGTGGTCTGTTTAACCTGACCTGATCAGCCAGGGGCAAGTTTTGGTGAAACCTTCATGACGGTTCAGGTGAACGGACCGGTTCTGAGTCACACAGGGTTTGAACCCAAAGGACCGGACCGCATTGGACCCCAGGAGTTGTTAAGCAGAGAAAAACAGAGGAAGTGGTAGTGGTTGTTGTACTGAACAGCTTTGATGAAGAGCAGCAGTCTTCTTCATTTTGCTGATGTCTCCATAGGTTGTCCTTCAGAGGGATGTCCATCTCCAGACCCAACGGGGAGGTCGGGAAGTGCCGCATGATCAGACACGACAGAGACAAACAGAACGATCCCAACCCTCAAAGGTATTCATATGTAACAGCTGTAACAGCGGTTGGTGGTTCAAATCCCAGTCAACCTGGGGGGGCAAGACACTTCAACCCTCCCTGCCTCTAGTGATGGCATTGCTGGTGTGTGAATATGCATGAATGTTTGGTGCAGAGGCCGTTTGTATAGATTGGCTGCCACGTGTCTGTCAGTCTGTCCCAGGACAGCTGTGAATATGCTTAAAATGTAACCCTAAAAACAATATGAACAAGTACAAGTAAACATAAAGGAAGTAAGTACTTAAATAAGCACATAGATAAGTAAAAGACAAAGAATGAATACAAAGATAAAGAGAGGCTAAGTCAAACAATAAATAAATGGATACAATTCAGTTATAAGCTGGGGTAAAAAGGCCTCTGTTTAATAACATCAGCAGTTTCTGCAGCTCTGAGGTTCTCTGGAAGGCTGTTCCACAGACTGGAACCGTAATAGTAGAACGAGGTCTCGCTGCAAGTTTTAGTTCTAACTTTTTAGCTATGGACTCTATGCACAGCTCCATTACTCTCTGAACTTAAGGTAGCTCTTTTGTTTCCCGTCTTTCATTACTAGACAAACTGATTAATCCAGGTATGTCTGGCCAGTTACTGATGTCAGGCACCAGGAACCTTGAAATCAATCCTGAGATGGTTAGCAAATCTACTGGAAATAAATCCATGCCTTAATCCCTCCATGCTGGTGAGAGAGAGAAGTAGTTGGACTCTGGAATGTTTTCAAGATGATAAAGTCCTGTCTTCGTGACATTTCTGATGTGTGTAGTAAAATCCAGCACACAGTCAAAAGAAAACCCAGATTTCTCACAGCATGATGAGGTTTAAAAATTTTCAGTTTTGGTAAAATAATCTGTCTCTTGTCTTCAGGACACATGGTTAAAACTTCAGTCTTGTCCTGGTTGAGCAGAAGGAAGTTCTCTGGCATCAGTGACTTTACAGTTGTGCTTGAAAATAGGGCTGGGTATTGTTTAGAACCTCACGATTTAATTCAATTCGGATTCTTTGGGTTGCAATTCGATTCAATATTGATTCAATTCAATCTTGATTTAAATGTTTTGATATCAAGAAGTGGAGAATCTGTTGTAGATTTTTGAATATATACTACCATTTGCATGTAAAAGTATGTAGTTTGTTACCTTATATTTTTTGGGTAATAAAACATCTGAAAATAAAAATAGTTGCCATTTTGGTGCTGTAAGTTCTAACGTGGCCTTCGTCCATACAACGTAAGTAACACCCACAGTTCCCCCCATTGGTCAGGAGGTAATCAATTGACCTATGGCTAAACCACGCCCCCAAACGCGATGAGCCAATCACAGTGCGCACAGCTTTCCCATACACTCGGACATTCTCTGCTTGAACGTCCATTGAAATGCATTGAAGTTAGTCCGTTTTTGTTTGTTTTTATGTGTTCTTTTTAGTTTAAAATGGTCAAACGTGTGCATGGGGTACATGCAACTCCGATACTAGGTATCCTGAGAGGCTGGGTGACAGGGTGTATTTTTTTTTGCCTTTTACCAAGTCACATCAAGCCAAAGTTATGCGGCAGACCACATCAACTGAACGTGGATAAAATGAACAAGGATGCCTACATCTGTTCTAAGGTGAGGCAACATCGTATTCGAGGCAACATGTTGTCACTTTGCTTGAAAGAAATATGAAGTTACCTTCCCTAACGTTAGTTTAAGTTGGCTAACGCTAGCTAAACATGCTAGTTTTGGTACGTGGTAAAGATACATAAGACGCTGTCGTGTAGTACAGGTGTGGTGTAGTAACGTCGATAACGACACGCCTCTGGCTTCCAAGCTGCAGCCAGACTGCTCCGCTTCTGTGGCTGTTTGATCAGTTTTTGTCAGATGATCACTTTTTGGCACAACAACAGCAGCCGTGCAGTAGTTTGGGCAAGAAACTGAGGGAGCGACACGAGTCACATTCAGAGATTCACAGGCTGATTTCTACTCCCAGTTTAAGACTTCTGAACAATTTCTTTTTGTTTGTTTGTATTGTTTTTATGTTTTTTAATTTATCTTGTCATGATCACTCTGTCTGATCACGCGTCTGTTGTCCGTGTTGACAGCTGTCATCTCCCGAGATGTCACATAGCGCCTGTCACCGAATGTTTGTTTGTCCGAGTGAGTGGAGGGGGCGGGGCTTAGCCATAGGTCAATTCAGAGGATTCGTCGATTTTTCTATTTAATGGGCTACATGCACGGTTCCACTACTTCCTGAACTTCAGACAGCACCTCTGCTTCCTGTCTATCATTTCTGGAGACACTGATTAATCCAGGTGTGTTAGGCCAGTTATCGAGGTCAGACACCTGGATTTATCAGTTTGTCCAATAATTAAAGACAGGAAGGAAAGGTGCTGTCTGCAATTCAGGAAGTAGTGGAGCCGGGCATATAGCCCATTTTCATGAAGATTGATGGGATGCAGTGGCGGGGCAGTCAAAATAGGTGGCGCCGTCGCGCAATTTCGCCCGAACATGCTCGAGCACCCGAAAATACGTAATTTTACACATTCCCTTGGGGGGTTACGCAAAATTTGGTGAGCTTTTGAGCATGTTCAGACCCCCAAAAATGTAATTCATTCGGCAGGAGAAGAAGAAGAATAATAAGAAACGCTAGAGTTCCAATAGGCCTTCGCACCGCCTTCGGTGCTCGAGCCTAATTATATCTGTGGAATTTTGACTCTGCGCATGCTTGAACCACGTGGGGGTTGCGTGATGCAGCAGATTCAGGGAGGATGGCGGACGCACCGGTCCAACAGACCGGTACTGTTACAACTGCAGAAGTGCAGATTTTTACATTTAATCATTCGGATCGGGTTTTGGTTCTGATCTGCGACACATCACAGGTGAAAATCATTGAGCTAATAAAATGTCAGAACCTTAGCAGGGCAGGACCATGGAGGGAAACTGGACCCAACAGGACTGTGTGGATGTTGGTGTTATGGTTCTTTACCGACGGTTCTGTTTTGTTCTGGTTCCAGGTTTGACCGGATCTCTCACACCAAAGAAACGATGGACAAAGATGGGATCAACACTCTGAGCTACCAGCTGATCGAGACGGAGAGACTGGACCTGTACACTAAGATCACAGTGGACGTGGGGAAGCCCTGAAAGGGGACTGGGTAGAACCGTAGCTGGACCCGTGCAGTACAAACCACATGCTGCCTCTGACACTTGAAGCTTTAAGTTCTGGTTCTGGTCTGCTCGGACCCGACCTGCTGGTTTTTGCACAGACTGATGTTTGTGTTGTTTTTTCCTCAGTGGGCCAACTTGGTTCTGATTGGTCAGCTGGAACCAATCAGCTGCTTTATTATGAGAATTGGGACAAATCAGAGCAGGCCTGCAGGATGGGTTCTTAGATCTGGTTCTGGTTCAGATTGGGAACAAGATGTTTGGTACCAGCAGCTCTTTGATCCTGTCGGAGCGGACCGAACCATCCAAGGAGCTAAACCTGGTTCTGACCCGGCAAGTCAGCTGAATGTTACACAACTGGTTTTCAGCCTCATCTCACAGCGTTCGTCAACGAGCGTTACCAACTCGGGTCCTGGTCCCGACCCCGGTTTCAGTACTGGTCCTGGTGCCAGAGCCTGTTCTGGTCTACTGTGGAAAAGTATGATCAAGTTTATATCTGAAGCGGTCTCAGTGACGTGGACTGACCCCTTCGCTGTTTGATGTGAGAATGGACTGTTTCCATGACAACCCAACAAGTTTGTTTGTAAGGGTTAACATCAGATCATGGACCAGGTTATACTGATCGGGTCATTGATCAGATTATTGATCTGATCAGTTGAGGATGAAATGTTTTGCTTGTGATGTTTCCGTTGGGTGGCTGCGATTGGTCAGCTGGTGCTGACTCCGCCCCCTGCATGAACACCTGAGTGGACCCTCAGCTGATACTAAAACCAAAGAACAAACCTGGACGTGTTCATCCCGGTGACAGCTGAGCAGACTCCACCTCCTGAGGAAGATGCGAGGCAGCGGTTACCGTGGAAACTCGTGCAGTTGGATGGAAGTACACAAACTGGATCAGGGACCAGAACCAAAACAGAGATGGTACCAGAACCAGTTCAGAATCAGGACCAGGTCTAAACTCCATCCTGTTAAAGTGATAATCAGTTCTGATTAGTGATTAGCTGTAGCTGATCGATCACCTGTGATTATTGATGAATGTGCTGACAAATCGATTGATCCATTTTATTTAAACAGTAAAAGCTGCTCAATCAATTCACCAAGAAAAACCAACTAATCGATAAATCGATGTTTAGAATAAGTGAGTATCTAAACGATTATTGATTGAAGCTGTATATTGTTATTGATTCTCTAAGTGTCCTTACTGCAGCTGTTGGTACCAAAGACTTTATTGATCCTGTGAATGAGGTCACTTGACAGCTGGACGAGCTTGTCTGATTATTGACAGCAGATATTGATCAGTGTGTGGGTGTTTTTTTTTATTCTGGATGTTTTGAGGTAAATTGTTGCTGTTGTTTGTATGTTTGTGTACAACAGACAGAAACTGTCTGTGTGAAACAATCACCTGTAATGTGCCTTAAAGTGAACCAGTATAATGCTGGGCTGGGTAAACTGGTCAAACTGGTGGAGGGAACCAGTGTGTGATGATGATAAAAAGAACTGAAGTCAGATCAGAGTCCTGTTGTTACTTCTCATCCGGGGTCTCGTGTTGCATTCAGGGAATCCCCTGAATCTTGGAAAAGAGCAACATAGCAGGAAGATATGGCATCATCATGTCCATCAGGTGACATCACATGCAGCCTTCACTGATGGAAACTCACCAGTTATCTTCATCACTGAGTCCAATGATCTTCATCTTCTTGGTTCAGTTCAACCAGTTCAAAGTCCAGAAACTTTATTTTCATCAATCAAACATGTTTGTTAGAAAACTGTTGGGGCGAAGATAGAAGGGTCTCTGGCCACCTCTGAAATCTGACTGGACACCGCTTAATCTGATTACAAGTCACTGGAAGAGGACAGAGAGATCTTCCCGAGCCCACATGGATCACCAATATCACTACGCCAGTTAAATAGTCAGGGAGCCAAAGTCTCAAAAGCTCAAGAAAACAGGTTGAACCTGACATCGCCTGTTATACTTTTTATTTGTGTTTCTTCTTGTAACTTAGACCCTAAGGACAAATAATTGGCGGGTCTGCTCTGCCGGAAATATCACGAAAAAAAAATTGTGGCCATTTTAGTGTCTGCAACCAGGATTTATTTATTTTTTTTAAAATGTGAAATTATTTTTCTCCTCAGATCTTCGGTGGGTTGGGTAGGCTGTCAATAAATGCATTCCAGATACACAAAACACATGTGCTGACAACATCCACTTAAAAAATTACACTTAAAACACAATTTTACCTGATTTTGCATCAATTTAATGCAAAAAATGAGCCATTTTTCACCTTTTTTCAAAATTTCATCTTTACTTTACTGGCAATCAACTCTTTCCCCAAATTATGACATCAGTAAATATGTTGTTCTTTTCAGCAAACACTATATTCTTTTCCCAGAAAAAATGATCGAAATCCAACCAAAATCATTGGATCTGTGATGATTTTACTACAAGCTGGTCTTCAGCAGGCTCAGAATCTCCATAGAATTTTAAGTTTTTCTCAAAATTCTGAAAAATGTCCAGGATATTTAACATGGTTGCTAATGTCCACATTATTAAACATCATTGGCATCATTTTAATGATAACAAATCCCAGTTCTCCCAATGGAAATGTGTTACACAAGAAATATGATACAACAAAATGACCATTTTATTGCATCAGATTACGACTGTTAGAACTTTTTCAGTCTGGTTCATGGAGCAGAGGTGGACTGGGACTGATTCTGGGAGCTGGACTCATACTGGGACTGATCCTGGGAGCTGGGACTGATATTGGAAACTGGACTAATACTGGGAGTTGGAACAGATACTGGGAACTAGGACTGATGCTGGGAACTGGAGCTGATACTCCCTGCAGCCTCTTGTGTGTGTTTTGAGATGGGGAATCAGCATGATAGTGAGCTGATAAACGGAGTAAGAAGTAAACTATGTGCTCGCTCACATTTGCTTCTCAAAGTTTTCAGCAACACTTGAAAATTTTGCTAGATTTGTTGTTGGAAAAAAGTCATTTAAGAGGCCTGAAAACTCACTGAATGTAGCGACAAAGTTGCCAATGCTGTCATGTGCATCAGTATAATTGTGTGATCATGCTCAAAGTGGGATTTGACAGGTGGGGGAGCCCAAAATTTGATGTTGCAGCCAGTCGGGAAAATTGCATGAAATATTTGCAAATTTTGCAAAATGATTACAAAGACCTATAGTGCCTTTATTGGCTGGGTGGGATAATAATCTAACATGGCTAACTAACATAAGCAAATACAGTAAACTAACAGCCTAAATATAAAACTTGAGCAAAGACTGCAATAGGCTATGACCTTGACTTTCTTTAATCCCTGATCACAGTAAAAATATGGAATTTCTAAAGTAATAGTGAATTAATAAAAGGCACACATTTTAAATTGGCATTGATGACAAGAACAATGGATGGAGAAAATTATGTGATGCCCTGATGGGGCTCATCAAAGCGTCAGAGGAGTCAAATATTAATTAAAACTTTAGATAATCTGTCCAAAGTAACCAGTAACATTTTTAATCTAATAACACCATTATTCAATTTAAACAATATTGTGACTCCGTGGACTTTTCACTGGCTGATGTATACTTTTCAAAACAATATTTACCCTTAAAGACCCACAACATAATTTTTCGGCCTTAAAAATATGCATTTCTGACTCATCTGATTGTGGATTGAGCAAAGAAATGCATGGAGACATCAGAGGAAGAGAGGAAAAGAAAGATAAGACTTTTACTGGCTGGAGTGAGCCCACAAGTAGGATAAAGGTGGATGCTAGATTAAAGGTTTATCTATAAAGCACATTTAACAAGAACCTTCAATGACCAAAGTGATGGTTGCTAGGGGCCCCATAAATGAGAAACTTAGAAAAAGTTCTGTAGTGTGCCTTCAAAAATCACAAAGTAATCAGTGATTCTTCATTTGCGCAATCTCTTTGTTTGTGGGGGAGCTAAGGGGAGCTCGGCTCTCCTGAAAAGCAGAGACCCTCCACCTAGAAACATTCAGCTGGTACTCTGTAGGGGAATCTTTAAAACTAGTTTTATTTTAGGACATATTGAATTTTCCCGTAAATTTCCTCCATCCATCTGTGAGCATCACCTGGGTGGCAAATATGACACTTTTCTAAAATCAGTGCTTGATGACCGCCTACATAGCCTTTCTAAAACGGGTGGTCCCTGAGATCATTTCAGGGGGTTGCCAGATTATTGTAAAACTGATGAAATAATAAATATTAGGTCTGTCAAAATTAATGTCCTATCTGTAAAATTAACATGTTCAATTTTTAATCAACGATACTATTATTCATGCCAGAAGCCAGGCCTTCTGGTCCAACATCAGTGAGACCTCACAAATGTGTTTCTGGAAGATGGTCAAAGATTCTCATAAACACACTCCTAAACCTTGTGGACAGCCTTCCCAGAAGATGAAGTTGTTGTTGTTGTTGAAGTTGTTGATGAAGTTGTGGACCAACGTCATACTGAACCCTCTGGATCAGGAATGGGATGTTACTGAAGATCATATGTGAGTCAAGGCAGGTGAACCAATATTTTTGGTAATACAGTGTATCTGACAGCAAAGTAGGATATCATACCACTGCTGCTAGAGGCGGCAATGCGGCTTCAATTAAGACATTTCAAGTGCTGCTCACAATAAAGCTGTGGTCTGAGCCGGTTGTGGCGTCCCGCACAGAATCAGACAGACTTTGCCATCAATCCCATGTGGGTGCTCGGTTGATGCTGTGTATTAAAGAAGGCAGAACCAGCAGAATGATCAGGATGATTTTGCATCTCGGCAATTATGAGAGAGCCATGCAGACTGCGTGCAAAAATCATCTATGGTGTGGTGCTACTGCCAGTCTGAATTAAATGATTTATTTATTTGACTGACATGGGGAAGCTGAGCTCCGGGTTGGCAAAGCTCAGTCCTGAGGTGGCGGAGCTGGGCTCCAGTGGGCTCTGGCCCACTTTAACCCCTTGCTGTACCAGGAAATCGGTATCAACAAACATTCTGGGTAGCTTCTAATACAAACTGCGATTAAACACGTTAATTCTTTTGTAATCAATCAATCGTAATTAATGCGTTAAAGTCCCACATATAATTAATAACTAGGTGCAGCTCCTTTTGAGGTGGGATAATCAGGAGGGTGGGACACTGGAACAACAAATACATACACACAGCATACTTATCTCTGTGTCCAAGATCAATCCTTGATCATCTGTTGGATCCCCATAGCAGAAACGTGCAATGCCACACACTTTACATTGGCTCTCGCACAGGATCGTCCTTGGGCATGAACCTTTTTTTGCAGCAGGAGAATTTAATGTTTGAGTTCATAAGGTTTTGTCTCTTTCAGTATCTTGGTTGCCACCAGTTCACCATTGACAAGTTGTCTCCCAAAATCATTGGTCGGGTGGCTGAACCGTGTGTGCCTGCTTACATGTGATGCAGGGCTCAGCTAACGTGTAACAGGGATCTTAAGTTGGTGGAAGTTGCGGGTGCTGCTGCAGCCCCCCCCCTCCCCATCTTAAAACAAACAAGAGGCTGCAGAGAGTATCAGTTCCAGCTCCCAGCATCCATCACTGCTCCAAGTATCAATCCCAGTTACCAGCAGCACTCTCAGCTCCCAGTATTAGTCCCAGCTTCCACAATCTGCCCAAGTTTCCAGTATGCATTCCAGCTCCCAGAATCAGTCCCAGTCCACCTCTGCTCCATGAACCAGACTGAACAAGTTCTAACAGTCGTAATCTGATGCAATAAAATGGTGAAAGTCATTTTGCTGTATTATATTATTTCTATAACACATTTCCATTGGGAGAACTGGGACTTGTTATCATTAAAAAAGATGCCAATGATGTTTAATAATGTGGACATTAGCAACCATGTTAAATATCCTGGACATTTTTCAGAATTTTGAGAAAAACTTAAAATTCTATGGAGATTCTGAGCCTGCTGAAGACCAGCTTGTAGTAAAATCATCACAGATCCAATGATTTTGGTTGGATTTCGATAATTTTTTCTGGGAAAAGAATATAGTGTTTGCTGAAAAGAACAACATATTTACTGATGTCATAATTTGGGGGAAAAAATTGATTGCCAGTAAAGTAAAGATGGAAATATTTGAAAAAAGGTGAAAAAATGGCTCATTTTTTGCATTAAATTGATGCAAAATCAGGTAAAATTGTGTTTTAAGTGTAATTTTTTAAGTGGATGTTGTCAGCACGTGTGTTTTGTGTATCTGGAATGCATTTATTGACAGCCTACCCAACCCACCAAAATTTGAGGGGAAAAATAATTTTTCACATTTGTTTGATAAAAAATCCTGGTTGCAGACACTAAAATGGCCACGATTTTTTTTTGCAATATTTCCGGCAGAGCAGACCCTCCAATTATTTTTCCTTAGGGTCTAAGTTACAAGAAGAAACACAAATAAAAAGTATAACAGGAGATGTCAAGTTCAACCCAGTTTTGAGACTTTGGCTCCCCGACTAAAAGGGACTTGAGGCAAGATTAAGAAACGAAACTCGCGACTGCCATGACAGGCGCTTCAGGTAATTGCAGCCACGATCAAAGCCGTCACGGGAGCATACACAAATTGAAGCTACAATGTTGTTTACTCACCTTTTTCTCCGTAGTTAGTTCCACTTTTTAGTGTCTTTCAGTTGATCTGGATCGTTTGCTGACGGCAGAAGAATCCATAACTATTGCTTACAGTATTTGAATTTAACGCGACCGTCTTTCCTGCATCAAAACAGCGGATGTAGGTCAATCGACGTCACGTCCGCAGGGCAGTGTGGGAAATTTGGACACTGAATTGCAGCATATTTTGCAGCACACAGCCTGTTCATGGCAACGGAGAGAAACATGGGTGGAAACGTTCTTTTTGGGATTTAGCGCTTCATCATCCATTAGTATAAAAAAAAATGGACATGCATGTTTGTTTGTTTTTTAATTCCTGCCTAAATTCCCTTTGAATTCAAATTTTAGAATGGTTTTTCTTATTCCATTACCAATTGGGGATTATCACGCTTACCGGAACTTCCCGGTATTTGGGCATTTCCTCTTCCGGGACATTTTAACGACAGCCGTTCCTGCTCTGTTATACTGGCCGTTTCTCAATATGCGTACTTTTGCGGACTTGCATTCTTGTGTACTTTTGAAACGTCATCAGTAGAGGTCCAAGTACTGTTCCAATTCAAAGAACGCATCAAGACAAGTACGCTCCATGGCCGTTTCTCAATACCAAGTTCGCTAAGAACAAACTTGTGTACTTGCTAGTATGGACTTGTTGGAAGTAAAGACTTCTGAGGACGGAAGGACGCAAGTACACTCGTTGCACATTTGGAACGGAAGCATACTTGATTACGTCAAAGACGTTGCTGAAGTTGTGTCATAACAGATATCTAATACTGATATAATAAGTAGCAATAACCCTGCTTGAATGTGGCAGTTAAAGACAGCTAATCTGCGCAACCGTCTTACTTACTGTTAGCTACCGTTAGCTGTTCAGCCCGTTTGTGAAACCGCTAGTCACTTTTAATAACGGTTTAAAATTTATCAAACCACCAAGAAGTTGAAGTAAAACAACTCTGTTGTAGAAAAGTTATATAAAACCAACGTTACGTAAAATAATGAGTATTTTCAGCACTTATAGCAATTACTTTTCTCTCCACCATTATTATGCCGCAATGCCTTATGGGATAGAAAGGTGTCTGAAGTCCACAAAGTCATCTCCAATGCAGACTCGGAAAAGTGGGCGGAGCAAGTACACATCCGGGAATATGGAGCGTACTTGTCTTGATGCGTTCTTTGAATTGGAACAGTACTTGGACCTCTACTGATGACGTTTCAAAAGTACACAAGAATGCAAGTCCGCAAAAGTACGCATATTGAGAAATGGCCCATATTCCCGGATGTGTACTTGCTCCGCCCCACTTTTCCGAGTCTGCATTGGAGATGACTTTGTGGACTTCAGACACCATCCTATCCCATAAGGCATTGCGGCATAACAATGGTGGAGGAGAAAAGTAATTGCTATAAGTGCTGAAAATACTCTATATACTCTATACTATATAACTTTTCTACAACAGAGTTGTTTTACTTCAATTTTTTACTTCAACTTCTTGGTGGTTTGATAAATTTTAAACCGTTATTAAAAGTGACTAGCGGTTTCACAAATCGGCTGAACAGCTAACGGTAGTTTTCAGTAAGTAAGACGGTTGCGCAGATTAGCTGTCTTTAACTGCCACATTCAAGCAGGGTTATTGCTACTTATTATTTTAGTATTAGATATCTGTTATGACACAACTTCAGCAACGTCTTTGACGTAATCAAGTATGCTTCTGTTCCAAATGTGCAACGAGTGTACTTGCGTCCTTCCGTCCTCAGAAGTCTTTACTTCCAACAAGTCCATACTAGCAAGTACACAAGTTTGTTCTTAGCGAACTTGGTATTGAGAAACGGCCACTGTTTGGCGTTTATTCACGTTATTTACGAAGTAAGGCAGGGACATTGACCTGGACCGGAAGTGGGCCGTCTAAGTGTTTCAAACCGGAAGTTCGGAACACGGAAGCGTGATAATCCCCCATACTGGCATCTGGTTGCAGATTTCTAGAGGAGATTTAGTCCCCGTGGAAGTACGACTGCTGATGTTAACGTGAGGCTAATCTGGTTTTGTACTGTAATAGCATTCGTCTGCAGCTTATGGGGATCTGAATAAAAATATATAAAATATAATGTGGGGAAGCCAGGTCTTATATAGATTTCAGTAACTTTCATTACATGTCTGAAATCAATCTGATCAGAGATTCAAGCCGATGATGGATAAAAACATCTGATCAATTGTGTTGCGTTATGGAAAGATTTACTACGATCCTAACACTTAACACTAATTCGGAAGAAGAGGATGAAAAAGATTGTATATTTGATCTGGATGAAAAACTCAATTATGAGCCTTCCTCCTGTTAGGTTAAATTTTCTTATGCAGCATGAGTTTTGCTTTAGTCACCATACAGTCTTTGATTAAGAGATCTTCATGTTTGAAAAGTGTTTTTAAAGAGTTGTGAACAGGAAAGAGCGTTCAACCTCAGTCCTGTGGTACGTGGGGCTGATATGGAGAAAGAATCCGAGGTTTACTAGAAAGATAGCCAGTGTAAAGAAACACACGCATAGGCTCACACATGAACAGAACACGCACACACACAATGAGCTGACACACACATTCACTCAATCAATGAGCAGGTTGTCGCAAACTTATGGCAAGATGGGGAAATAAGGAAACAAAACTGAATAAACACACACAAAAAGAAGAAAAACTTTCAGAGATGATGGTACTGGACCAGTTGACGAGTGGTGTCTTTTTAGGGCGCTGGCTTCAACTTGTTGGTGAGTGATGCCGCAAGGAGTGTGGACAAAGAGGAGCCACCAAGGAGGAATGACCAAGTCCAAACCATGGCCTCCCTCCAACACACTATGTATAACTGAATAAGCTAATATCAGAGGGCCCCACCTCTGGAGGGAGATCCTGCTTAACAGACGTGGTTCTTGTACAAGCCTGCTTGTGAATCTTTAATAAATTATTTGAAGATTTTCTAGCCACCCAACTGTAACCCTACATGCTCAGTTATCCTTATTCTTTCAAAATTTACATCAAAAATGTACCTTCTACAGTCCAGCTCTCAGAACTTGACTAAAAATTATGTTTCAATACATCTTAAATAAATGTATGTTCTGAATATGAAGGGCTGTTAAATTATTTTAATCATGTTAAATTGGTCATCTTGATGTATTTGGTTATGCTCTGCCAGCAGAAGCAGGCCATACAGTGAAAAAGAGATGCCCAGCGAGCCTTGCGAAATCAAAGATGATCAATTTTCAGAGGTGGAAAATTCAGGTGCCAGAAAGTAAAAATCACTGCGGTAAAGCTAGCCGGCATTGTCAAATGCACGGTAAAGTGAGCCGTCATTTATCAGCCGACACTCGCGGTTAAAATTCAGTTGCGCAAAACACCAGTAATTACGGTACTGCTTGCTCGAGCTCCGAGAGGGAGGAGGGGAGCAGAATGGAATCAAAGGACTTTCTCCTCCGCAAGTGGAGCAACAAAAATAATTTCACTGAACTGTTTACAAATATGACAAACAATAGGTCCCTTTGAAGAGAACCTCCCTGCTAAAACAGATTTTTGGGAAATTGTTAAAGGAAAACTCTAACATGTGACACAAAACTCTCTCTGGATTCGAGTTCTAGATCATCTCAGGGATCACCACTGTGAAAAAGAAGCCAATCTACTGTACAGTTTTGGAGAAAATTCAGGCTGAATTATGCTTATATGCTCATCTACTTGTCTTTACTGTAATGTGCTAAAACTCATATTTGGATGCTTGTTACAGGAAAACCATGAGAGGTGACACAAAACACTCACTGGATTCCACTTCTAGACCATCTCAGGTATCACCACTGTAAAAATGAGAAGATTTTACTGTATAATTTTGGAGAAAATTGAGGCTGAATTATGCTTATATGCCCATCTACTTGATGTAATGGCCTGAATCTCATTTTGGGGGGGGGGGTTATTACAGGAAAACCATGAGAGGTGACACAAAACTCTCTCTGGATTCTAGTTGTAGACCACCTAAGGTATTACCACTGAGAAAATGAGAAGATTTTACTGTATAGTTTTGGAGAAAATAAATAATAAATAAATTGGATAATAAATTGGAAAAATAAGAATAACAATCTGTATCAGTTATTCCAAATAAATCATCCCAAACTTAACTACACTCCCGTTTGCTTCATTAAATTAAGAATTATGAATTAAAGTTTACTTTGAACGCACATTTATTAAATTCCGCTTTAGGGCCGGGGTTTGGGAAGGATCCAATTGGATAATATTGGGAATGACGTATATATGTTTGTTAACGTCCTGACAGAAGTAAACAAATCATGATACCTCTTCCCTAAAAAAAGAAAAAAAGAAAAAAAAAGAAACCCGAAAAATAAAATAAAAAATATTCCACTACTTGATTGACAAGGTAAAGAAGAGATACAATGTGAACATTATATACAAAAAAGTACTTATACTAGTAAATTTTGATAGTTTATCGGTCTGCACCAGTGACATTAGTTTTTTTGCTGAGACGCCATTTTGAGTGGAAAAAGTCAGGGCAGGCCCTACTGGAATGAGTGCACATGTGATTGTAAAAATGATTTTATTGTTGGATCCAGATGTGACGTATGAAAGGTTTGTATCTAACCAATCTTATCGTACGTACAACAGTCTACGTTGGAAATCCATTGTCAGCAATCCAATCCAACTTTATTTCTAAAAAATCTTTCACAATAAATATTGAACACAAAGTGCTGTACAACAAAATACAGATTATATTCAGTATAAAATTTTAAAAATTGACTAAAATAGCCTGTAATGCATTGCCTTTACACCTTGTTTTAGGTTTACAAAGACACCCAAAGCCCAAATAGTCAAAGGGAACTTGATTGTCAAAAATGCATGTTAAACATGTGTAGCACCCGAAAATGAGTTTAGACCATTACAGTAAGTGGATGGGCACATAAGCATAATGCAGCCAAAATTTTTCCGAAAGGCTACCACCAGGCTACCCACTCCCCTCTTTCTAGTTTTAGCCCATTACAGTAAAGCCGAGTAGATGGCCATATAAGCATAATTCAGCCTCAATTTTCTCCAAAATTATACAGTAAAATCTTCTCATTTTTACAGTGGTGATACCTGAGATGGTCTAGAAGTGGAATCCAGTGAGTGTTTTGTGTCACCTCTCATGGTTTTCCTGTAACAAGCATCCAAATATGAGTTTTAGCACATTACAGTAAAGACAAGTAGATGAGCATATAAGCATAATTCAGCCTGAATTTTCTCCAAAACTGTACAGTAGATTGGCTTCTTTTTCACAGTGGTGATCCCTGAGATGATCTAGAACTCGAATCCAGAGAGAGTTTTGTGTCACCTGTTAGAGTTTTCCTTTAACAATTTCCCAAAAATCTGTTTTAGCAGGGAGGTTCTCTTCAAAGGGACCTATTGTTTGTCATATTTGTAAACAGTTCAGTGAAATTATTTTTGTTGCTCCACTTGCGGAGGAGAAAGTCCTTTGATTCCATTCTGCTCCCCTCCTCCCTCTCGGAGCTCGAGCAAGCAGTACCGTAATTACTGGTGTTTTGCGCAACTGAATTTTAACCGCGAGTGTCGGCTGATAAATGATGGCTCACTTTACCGTGCATTTGACAATGCCGGCTAGCTTTACTGCAGTGATTTTTACTTTCTGGCACCTGAATTTTCCACCTCTGAAAATTGATCATCTTTGAATTTGTAAGGCACAACTGGGCATCTCTTTTTCACTGTATGGCATAGCTTCTGGCAGAGCATAACCAAATACATCAAGATGACCAATTTAACATGATTAAAATAATTTAACAACCCTTATATTCAGAACATACATTTATTTAAGATGTATTGAAACATAATTTTTAGTCAAGTTCTGAGAGCTGGACTGTAGAAGGTACATTTTTGATGTAAATTTTGAAAAGAATAAGGATAACTGAGCATGCTGGGTTACAGTTGGGTGGCTAGAAAATCTTCAAATAATTTATTAAAGATTCACAAGCAGGCTTGTACAAGAACCACGTCTGTGCAGCAGGATCTCCCTCCAGAGGTGGGGCCCTCTGATATTAGCTTATTCAGTTATACATAGTGTGTTGGAGGAGGCCATGGTTTGGACTTGGTCATTCACTCCTTGGTGGCTCCTCTTTGTCCACACTCCTTGCGGCATCACTCACCAACAAGTTGAAGCCAGCGCCCTAAAAAGACACCACTCGTCAACTGGTCCAATGCCATCATCTCTGAAAGTTTTTCTTCTTTTTGTGTGTGTTATTCAGTTTTGTTTCCTTATTTCCCCATCTTGCCATAAGTTTGCGACAACCTGCTCATTGATTGAGTGAATGTGTGTGTCAGCTCATTGTGTGTGTGCGTGTTCTGTTCATGTGTGAGCCTATGCGTGTGTTTCTTTACACTGGCTATCTTTCTAGTAAACCTCGGATTCTTTCTACCATATCAGCCCCACGTACCACAGGACTGAGGTTGAACGCTCTTTCCTGTTCACAACTCTTTAAAAACACCCTTTTCAAACATGAAGATCTCTTAATCAAAGACTGTATGGTGACTAAAGCAAAACTCATGCTGCATAAGAAAATTTAACCTAACAGGAGGAAGGTCATAATTGAGTTTTTCATCCAGATCAAATATACACCCTTTTTCATCCTCTTCTTCCGAACTAGTGTCATGGCGGTTAGGATCGTAGCAAATCTTTCCATAACGTCAAGCACAATTGATCAGATGTTTTTATCCATCATCGGCTTGAATCTCTGATCAGATTGATTTCAGACATGTAATGAAAGTTACTGAAATCTATATAAGACCTGGCTTCCCCGGGCTGTATTTTATATATTTTTATTCAGATCCCCATATGTCTGCAGACGAATGGCCATTACAGTGTCAAAACCAGATTAGCCTCACGTTAACATCAGCAGTCGTACTTCCACGGGGACTAAATCTCCCTCTAGAAATCTGCAACCAGATGCCAGTATGGGGGATTATCACGCTTCCGTGTTCCGAACTTCCGGTTTGAAACACTTAGACGGCCCACTTCCGGTCCAGGTCAATGTCCCTGCCTTACTTCGTAAATAACGTGAACAAACGCTTAACAGTGGCCGCTTTTCAGAACAGCCAAGTCTCGCTAAGAATGCAAACTTGTGTACTTGCTAGCATGGACTTGCCGGAGTGCAAGGACTTGAGGACGGAAGCGACGCAAGTATCACTGCTGCACATTTGGAAATCAGAAGCATACTTGACTACGGCCACAAAGACGTTGCTGAAGTTGTGTCATAACAGATATCTAATACTAAAATAATAAGTAGGGCACAACCCTGCTTGAATGTGGCAGAAGACAGCTAATCTGCGCAACCGTCTTACTTACTGAAAACTACCGTTAGCTGTTCAGCCGATTTGTGAAACCGCTAGTCACTTTTAATAACGGTTTAAAATTTATCAAACCACCAAGAAGTTGAAGTAAAAAATTGAAAACAACTCTGTTGTAGAAAAGTTATATAGTATAGAGTAGTATAGAGTATTTCAGCACTTATATCAATTACTTTTCTCCTCCACCTTAGCTTATGCCGCGCACGCCTTATGGGATAGATGGTGTCTGAAGTCCACAAAAGTCATCTCCAATGCATGCTGTGTAAGTGGGTGCGGAGGCGTTACATATCCGGAGTATGGGCTATTTCTCAATATGCGTACTTTTGCGGACTTGCATTCTTGTGTACTGTTGAAACGTCATCAGTGAGGTCCAAGTACTGTTCCAATTCAAAGAACGCATCAAGACAAGTACGTCCATATGTTCCGTGATGTGTACTTGCTCCGCCCACTTTTCCGAGTCTGCATTGGAGATGACTTTTGTGGACTTCAGACACCTTTCTATCCCATAAGGCATTGCGGCATAACAATGGTGGAGAGAAAAGTAATTGCTATAAGTGCTGAAAATACTCATTATTTTACGTAACGTTGGTTTTATATAACTTTTCTACAACAGAGTTGTTTTACTTCAACTTCTTGGTGGTTTGATAAATTTTAAACCGTTATTAAAAGTGACTAGCGGTTTCAAACGTGGCTGAACAGCTAACGGTAGCTAACAGTAATGATAAGACGGTTAGGATTAACTGTCTTTAACTGCCACATTCAAGCAGGGTTATTGCTACTTATTATATCAGTATTAGATATCTGTTATGACACAACTTCAGCAACGTCTTTGACGTAATCAAGCATGCTTCCGTTCCAAATGTGCAACGAGTGTACTGCGTCCTTCCGTCCTCAGAAGTCTTTACTTCCAACAAGTCCATACTAGCAAGTACACAAGTTTGTTCTTAGCCGAACTGGTATTGAGAAACGGCC